>JACEFZ010017890.1:0-109085 GCA_014155875.1 Cepaea nemoralis
GATATTGTCGAAAAGACACACCTAATCATGGATTTTATTGGCAATAAAATTCACATTAAACAAAGACATCTATTGGATCCATCGATTCCGACACTCGATCACTCCGTCACTGCCTGGGGGCTGCGCCCTCTGGCAGCGTCCGCAGATCCATAGAGCACACTTTATTCACAAGTTTCGAGTTTCTCAGTTCTATATTTTAGTTCGTAATGTTTAATATTTTTTATTATATCACCTAATGAATTTCTGAAAAATAAAAAAAAAAAATAAAAAATTGCCTTCCCGGCGGGGAATCAAACCTCGGTCTCCTGCGTGACAGGCAGAGATACTTACCACTATACTAAACTACCAAGGACACAATAATAGTTCCACAAAAATTAAAAAGGTAGTCAAACGTACATCTCGTGACCAGTCACATGTGAATAATGCTCAGTATTATTCACAAACGTTTGTGAATAACCACTTCGCTAAATTAATGTATCAAATAAAAACCACGTAATCAGCGTAAAGCAGGTTATTTACAATTTGCCCACCAATTGATAAAATTTATATTGATATTCATGGGAGGTCTTGAATGGATGTCATTAAGAGATTATTATTATTTCGTTGTACAAATTGAACAGATAGTAGGTAGGGCAATAGAACACGATCCTGTCTAACACTAACACCATGTTTAATAATGCGTTGAACAGTTCCCATCCCACATTTTAGTTGTCAATACCTAACTTGAAATACTTGGGGCTGGCTTTTGTTTTGATTTTTTTTTTTTTTAAATTAAATGTCTCAGAACTTTTCCCATTTTTCTCCAACAGTTTACTTTACTAAACTCTAAACTGTTTAGTTTAGAGTTTAGTTAGACACCTCTTAACTTCTTTCTCGTATAAGCATAAGCACACATAAATGTTTATTAATTTGATTACATTAAATAACATGACTAGTTTGTAGCGCCAGCTTTGTTTTCTCTAAGTGAACAAACAAGCAGTCAGTCAGATAATCCAGATATGCACTACACACTACACACTACACTACTACACTAAACGGTATGCCTGCCTGCCTACAGCCCAACAACAACTGTCCGAGTTGACAACTTCTCCAGCTAAACTCAGAGTTACCGCCCGTTGTACATCTAACACCCGAAACGCCGTGTACCGCGGTTAGTTTGTAAATAAGAAATGTAAAAATTATATCATCCACGTTCCGTTAAATAAAAGTTAAAAGGCTTATACTGCAGTGAGAAAAAGAGTGCTGAAGTACTATAAAGAATCCACACTATTATAGACATGCGAAACGTGGATAATAAGCAGACAAGCTGAGAAAAATATAATGGGAATGGAAATGTAGAATATGAGGAAAATGCGGACTGAAAAGAAAAATCAGTGAGTCAGTTCAGCAAGAAACAAATGAAAAACATAAATTGATTAGAGAAATTAGACACAGACAGTCACGTTTTGGGGCACGTTACGGGGAGAAATAAACTAATAAACTAGAATACTTAGTGACAACTGGTCAAAATTGGTGGGGAAAGAGCAAAAGGAAAGCAGAGAGATAATATCTGGACGGCTAGGCCACATAGCATATCATAATTGATATAAGAACAGGATAATTGATATAATTGATCCAAGACTGGTGATGGTGCCAGATGGCGAAGCTAGACAGTCCACGCTGACCCAAGACTGGTGATGGTGCGAGATGGCGAATCTGGACAGTCCACGCTGACCCAAGACTGGTGATGGTGCCAGATGGCGAAGCTGGACAGTCCACGCTGACCCAAGACTGGTGATGGTGCCAGATGGCGAAGCTAGACAGTCCACGCTGACCCAAGACTGGTGATGGTGCCAGATGGCGAAGCTAGACAGTCCACGCTTATCGGCACGGACCGTGATGCTGACGAAATGAACACAGAAACACGATAGCGCAGTGACTAACACTCTTGCTTGCTGGCCGATGGACATGTGTTCGGATCCACACTGAGAAAGATTTGTTTAATAGAACAGAGTTCAGGGTCGACCCAGTATAAAATGGATGCCAGAAAATGTCGCGGAAAAGGCGACCGGAGCGATAACCACATCAGCCATCGAGGTCCGACTAAAACGTTGCATGTACTTCCCGGAACGATGCGATTAACGCCATCTAGATTGTCTAAGCAATTTTACGTTCAGTAATTTGCCGTTGCTTTCTGAACGAGAAGTCAACTTTCAGTTCAACTGACTGATATATAGTGGAATGAATCCACTAATCCACCATCAGCGCACAAGAAGTTAAAAGCGCGTGCAGTTTAGCCTTTCGGCCACGCTGAGTTCGATTTAGATAACAGCATTACTCCTACCCCGTTCAAACTCAAAGAGAAGTTATATTATGGCCCATCCCTGGCTCAGATTAATAATCCTGTGACTGAGTCAGCCACAAATAGCGGCCGACCATGGTTTTACCCACACATGATATTAATTTGAGGTTGATTGTTGTCCCAAGAGGGTAGTCTATAAAAATATGGGAATGTCACCATATACCAAATATGCCTCAATGCTTGTACAAGAGAAGTGGTGTAGTATTAGTAGTAAAATAACTAGTCGTGGTGGCATAGAAAGACAAGAACTGATCATGTAGGGCTTGGTTCCTGGACGCCGAGGCTGAGGTCGACCAGTCACTGAAGATGTGGAGCAGGCGGTGACATTGGCAAGAGATGGAACTGACCGCTTGGGCTATAGTTAGAGTGATGGTCTGCCACATGACGAGAACACAATAACTAATGTCAACATCGGTTTGTTAGACACTTGACGAAACCTCCGAATGAAGCTGAATAGTGGCAGCGCATCATTTTGGGCACCGAAGTAATAGTCAATCCATGCAGATGACTAATTATGTAGCCAGTGTGTTCGATGTTTTAAAACTGTAATAAAAACTGACTTCTTTAGTAGCCTTCTTGGGTGTCCATTCGTAGTTATGGTATAATAGAAAAAAAAATACTTCAAAACCTGTGTGTGTTTTTATTTTTTATTTCTCCCCCCCCCCCCCCTAAATTATGCCATGGATATTTGCCTTAGTTTGTATAATATTATTACATTATTTTCACCTCTTATCACCCTACATCAATTATTTTGTTTACACGGACTACAATCCTAGTCAGGTATGTATACTATATGTGTTTGTTTTTATTGTGTGTCCTCAGTGTTTAAAATACTCGTACAATTATTTACTGTTATATCCTGCTGCAGTCAAGATATGTCTTATCAGGTAGTTATGTTTCGTTTTGCCCGTCACTACAAGTTCCGTGTGTAAACCGAAGAGTTAAAGACCCATTCGTGATATATCCAAGGGAAGTCGCCCAGATGTATTCAAAGTGGCTCGCAGTCGCTGCCAGCTGAGAAAATTATCACATTAAGATATCGTCGCACCTTGTTTATCCCAGCCATGCGTGACTTAATACAATTCACACACTTAACCTTTGCCTATACATACATACCATTTTAAGTGTGGAGCTGGGTGACGTGAATCGTCTATATAAGTATGTTACTTTTTGTTACTTTGTGACTGTGCTTGTGCTGATGTTAGTTTACAGTCACCAACATTGGAATAGCGTCGTATGTGGCAAGCTACCTCCTCAATACAGTGATTTCTGCAACGTCATGGGCTTATCAAGGATGTAAGAGCAAGCGATAGAGAAAATAAACACTTCATATTTATGTTGTAGAGGGAGTTGTGTACATATATTTCGTTGTTGGATATGTGGTAGGTATGTTGCGAGTTTTGTAAGTAGGTAGCTTGGTTAGTTGATAGTTCATAAATAAACACACAGGTATTGTTTGACGCTCATAGAAGTAGAAGACAGAAATAGAGATGAAATGATTGTTTAGACGACATAAACATGGACAACTATAGTTACTAACCGGATGAGTTAGTTGACGGGTTGCTAGATAGACTGGTGGACACGCGCAGCATTAGTAATTGGTGGACTCAATCCTTCTAGTAGTTCTTTGTTCGGTTCACAAGTGCTGTTGTTTCTCGGAGACCCTTGTAGGTTGGTGGTGGCGCTGCGGAGTTCGTGCGCTGTGCGACATTTACAGCATGGGGTTGGGGGGGGGGGGGGGGTGTTTCTGCAATACATACATTTGAACCTAGTCGGTGACATAGAGTTCGTGTACTGTGTTGAGATTCTCCTCGGCTGACTCGTGGAAGACTAGAAGGCTTATAGAAATGATCTCATGCAAGGCATGCGATCTGTTTGAAACATCAAACATCGTAAGGGAACTAGGACACACTGAAACTGTTTAGCAAAAGTTACTTTTACGAGACGTCCCCCCCCCCCCCCCCCCCCCAACCACACACACATTAGGACATATTTTCCTAAAGTATTTGTATTTTCCTCCTGCTATAAACACTAGGACATATTGTCCATGGACACTTGCCTCTCAAAATAAACTATAGGACAGTGTCCACAAATATTGACCTTCCGTCAAAACGCAAGGACACAGTGTCACAAAATAATGAACTTCCACAGTAAGGATTGTGCGGTATAGGTCCCAGATACCGGCCCCTTGCCTTAAAAATTAGGAAATGTTATTCCCCCAAATACAAGCTTTCCGCATTATACACTGGAACATATCAGCCTCCCGTCATAGCTATTAAGAGAGAGTGGCTCCCAAATACTGGCTTCTCTTCATATCTGCTAGAAGATACTGGCCCCAAATACTCGTCTCTCGTCATAAATATTAGGAAATATTGGTCTTTCGTCATAAATATTAGGGAATATTTCCCCCAAATACTGGGCTCACGTCATAACTATTAGAAAATATTGACCCCAAATACTGATTTCTCGTAATAAATATTAGAAAATATTGACCGCAAATACTGATCTTTCGTAATGAATACTTATACATATTCGCTCCAAATACTGGTCTCTAGTCAAGTCATATAATCATAAATACTTGAAACTATTGGTCCCATTTGCTGGTCTCTCATTATAAATATTAATAAATATTCGCTCCAAATACTGGTCTTTCGTCATAAATACTAGAAAATATTTGTCCCCAAATACTGGTCTTTCGTCATAAATATTAGAAAATATTGGTCCCAAATATTGGTCTCTCGTCTTAAATACTATAAAATATATACTGGTCTTTCGCTCCACATACTGGTCTTTCGTCATAAATACTAGAAAATAGTTGTCCCCAAATACTGCTCTTTCGTCATAAATACTAGAAAATATTGATCCCCAAATACTGGTCTTTCGTTATAAATATTTAAAAAAAATATTGGTCCCAAATACTGGTCTCTCGTCTTAAATATTAGAAAATGTTGCTCCCAAACACTGGTCTCTATTCATAAATACTAGAAAATATTGGTCCCCAAATCCTAGACTCCTGTACTAAACACTAAAATGCGAGGACCCGAAATACCGAACTCTGACCTTAAACACCGAGAAATACCGGGCTCTCGCCTTTAACACCGAGAAATACCGGGCTCTCGCCTTAAACACTGAGAAATTTCGGCCTCTCGCCTTAAACACTGAGAAATACCGGCCTCTTGCCTTAACTCATTCAGTGCCGAAGGATAATATATCGCCACCTGTGACCTCTCATTTGGACTAAAGGACAATATATCTCCAGACTAGAGTCATCGTGTCATGTGTTTTGTTTTGTGGCATGGTAAGTAATTTAAATACTCAGTGAATGGAAATGTACAGTTTAATAATTGCTCATTGGATTGTGTACCATGACTGGCCCAAACGTACTTTTTGTTTGGCAATGAATCAATTAAACACAAAGAAATACCGAGCCTGTATTCGGGCTCCCCTCATAAACATTGAAATCTGTTGGCTCCTGATACTCGTCTCCTGTAATAAACAAGGAATAATTGTCCCCAGATAACCGTCGTTCAGTCGTAAAAAAGAAAAAAAAAAGAAACAGGAAATGCTAATCCCAAATGTTTGCCTCCAACGTCAAACACTAAGAAATACTGATCTCCAACCATAAATAGTCTGGCATATTGGCTACAAATACAGTGGTCCCATCTAAACACTATGCCACATTGGCCCTTAATACTGGTCCCCTTCTGTAAACACTAAGGAATATTAGTCCCAAATAATTGCCTTCGATTCTTTAAGAGTTAAGGATTAGGGATTGTGGGAAGGAGGGATGTTCTAGAAACTGTCTATAGAGAGATGTGGGGTGTTGCCGTCATGCTTTCACTGTCTTGTATGGGACCGGTTGGGTGTCAGTAAAGGTGAAGAAATGCTTCACCTGTATTCACGGTTATAATGTTCCATATCAAATATCGATTATCATTACTTTTGCACATGACTGCATTTTAGTATACAGTATCTGACTACCTAATACATCACGGACATACCCCGAGAACAACCTGACAGCGGCATTTCATCGGATCTCACAGGTAATGGGTAATGTGATACATGTCTGTCAACACGCAAACTCACCAGCCTCATAATAAACCCAAACTTATCATCACATTCTATCCAGATTTCTGGCCGTCTGGTACATCTTCATTTGTCTGTTCTAAGATCAGGTAAAGTCACCACAGAGATGTTCCTATTCGGCCAAGTGGTAGTCTATCGTCGTGACAACAGCTTCAGAACCCGTCTTCCTACGGTTGTTCACTTGTGGGAACATCAAAACGTCATCGGCCAGTTATGCACTGAGTCATCATCATGTGCCATGTCGATAAGCGTAGGCGGTCGTTTACCATCTCACTAGATCACCAGAGTTTTGGATCAGTTTTGTGTACTTATCTCGACCATACTACGTGGCCAAGCCATCTAGGCATTTACTTCCCTGCCTTCCCCTTTTTCTTTTCCTTTCAATCTTGCCAATCATAAGTAACATAATTACATGCATAATAAGTACAAAGAACGTTAATAATAAATACGCGAAAACGCTCGCACATATCCAACATCTCAAAATAACATCTTTTGTAAAGAACAATACTGACATGACTAATAAGAACATTATTATAAATGATAACAGACAACACAATCCGATAAAGAAAAGTGGCGTGATCAAGAACGAGTAAGATAGAAAGACAGATGTAATGACAGACAGATAAATAGGTCAATAAATATATAGCCAGATAGAGAAACAGACAGACAGGAAGGCAGGCACAGACAGACAAACAGACAGACGGTTAGATGGGTGGATAGATAGATGGGCAGGTAGGTTGGTAGGTAAATAGGCAAATAGGAAGGTAGGTAGGTAGGTAGTAAATGGATAAACTAGTAGACAGGTTGTTAAGCGGAATTTCCTGCCTCAGCTTAGTAATATCCGTGACTTGACAGTTAGTAAGTAACCTGTGACATTGCCTGTGACATTCCTCGTGTATCGTGTCTGAACACAGTCATGTGCCGCAGGTACATCAACACTTAATCATGTTTCTTGACACCATCTACGTGTTATTTAAGGTTTACCCCGTAAAAGTACATTGTTTTGACTTTTCACCAAATGCAACGAGCGTGCAGCCAGCCTACGCTTTCATTCTCCCGGGCTAGGGATGCACTTTCAGCTGAAGGCTAACATGCGATGCAGGAATCCATCGCGTCCGCCCGCCAGTTACCTGGGCCCATGACGGAAGCAAAGAATAGTAACACTGTAATCTGTCGTGCAGGTCTTCATACGCCATCAAGGAGGGTTGGTCTTGAGGCTGACTACCAAATACCGTAGAAAACTTTTGCTACAAAATCCATCCAACCATGGCTTGTGTTGATTGTGTCGCACACATTAACTTGCGTTTTCGCTTACCCTTAAGCTTTTCGAGTAATTAGGCAGTTAGGTAGGCAGGTTGATAGTTTGGTTGTTATATAGGCGTCAAGCTTCTTCTTATTTGACTTTTTGAGTCATCATCATGTGCCATGCTGATAAGCATAATCCTTTTCCCCTCAATCTTGCCAATCATGACTAGAAGCAACATAATTACATGCATAATAAGTACCTTGGAAACACCTCTGCGAAAACGCAGAGGTGTTTCCAAGGCACCAGGGCCAGATTTTATACTGACCAAGACCTACTACCACGTCCTAGTCGTGCGTCCTGGGCAACAGGTCCCTTCGGGGTCCTGGCTAACTTAGTAGGATCGCTGATTCTTCCGAAGTCGGAGAGTATCTGCCTGCACGGCGAGGAACCACCAGTCTGCACATCAATAAGCCAGACATGGGACAACGGATACTCACGCAAACCTCAGTCCGATATAACATCACACTGATGTTGGACAACAGGATGTCTTTATCCGACACACAGGACTTCGCGAGCGAAGGCAAGCAAGAAGTCAAGCAAGCATGCAAGCAAGCATTTGACTTTTTCTTCTCTCGCTCCAAATCATGACTTCCTCCTTCTTCTTCTTGCATGATGCTTTTTATATTGTTCTCCTCATCTTTTTATTTACGTCAGCCTTTACAAATCTTCTTCACTTCAGTTTCCACAAGATCTTCACACATCCCTATCTCCACCGACCTTCTTTATCTCAGTATCCTCAGAACTCTAACATACCTATCTCCACCGACCTTCTTTATCTCTGTATTCTCAGGGTTCCCACATCCCTATCTCCACCGACCTTCTTTATCTCTGTATCCTCAGAACTCTAACATACCTATCTCCACTGACCTTCTTTATCTCTGTATCCTCAGAACTCTAACATACCTATCTCCACTGACCTTCTTTATCTCTGTATCCTCAGAACTCTAACATACCTATCTCCACCGACCTTCTTTATCTCAGTATCCTCAGGGTTCCCACATCCCTATCTCCACCGACCTTCTTTATCTCTGTATCCTCAGAACTCAGACATCGTTATCTCCACCCGACATTGTTTATCTCTGTATCCTCAGAACTCCGACATACCTATCTCCACCGACCTTCTTTATCTCTGTATCCTCAGAGCTCTCACATCCTAATCTCCACCGACCTTTATCTCAGTATTCTCAGAACTACCACCTACCTCCGATTCCGATTCCGATTTGTCGAAAAAAAAAGAAACTTTCCACCTCGTTCAACCCGTCTTAAAGACGTTGGTTATAGTTGTGGTGGTTCATAGTGCGGTATAGGTTTTCTGGTCTTTTGTGCGTTGAACAGCTTCTATTTCTGCATGTCTGTCCGAGTTCCTCTTTTTGCCATCCTTTTTGCTTCTGTCGTTTTGCTGGTGTGTCTGCTGTCATTGTCGGTTTGCCCATCCCTCTCGTTTGGTGTTTTCTTGTCCGGGGCTGACCCTGGGGGGTGGGGAGGGGCTGTCTTTTATCATCTGCTTTCTTGTGCTTGCAATGGGGGGGGGGGGGGGGGGGCTGTTATCGTCTGGGCTTGTTTTCTTGGGTTTTTGTTCAGCGGTTTTTTGTCATGCGTAGGGGTCGGATTGTATCATCTCTCTTGTCCATCGTTGGGGAGGTTTCCTACCGTCTCCTCTTGTCCCACTCCGGAGGGGTTTCCTGCACGTCCCTCTTATCCATCGTCAGGGAGGTTTCCCATCGTCTTCTCCATCGTTGGGGCAATTTCCACCCTTCTCCTTGTCTCCCCTATCGGAGAGGGTCGTTTCTTCTCTCTATTGTCCACCATTTGAGTTTTAACGCCCCCCTATATATTTCCTATTGTCTGGTTTTCGTGTGGTCGAGTTTTTCCTCACTGTATTTTATTTTGCTGTTGGCTTTATTTTATGTTGGTTATATTTCTTTCCCTGTTCTTGCAATGAATTGTTTAGTAAGCTTTTGTATTTCTTTGTCGCCTTCCACCTGTAGGCATTCCTTCATCGTCATCGTAGTGTTTCTTGTTTGGAAGTATTCTACTAGGTCCCTGCGTTCCTGGGCATAGGCTGTGCACGATAGTAGGTAGTGTTCTATAGTGTTTTCCTCCCGGCAATCAATGCAATGTGGTCGGGTGCTTTTATCTTTCCATTTCCCGATTCTCAATCTCCATAGTTTCTTGTACGTTGGTATTTTTGTGTTGTCTTTCACTTGACTTTTCATACTTGGCTCTCTGAGCATGTGGTAAGCGTGTCGTCCTTTATTGCTGTCTCTCCATTGTTGTTTCCATTTGTCGATTACTTGTTGTTTGATAATGCTTTTTGCCTCCAGAATGCCGAGTCCTGTGTTTACTATATTCTGGCTGTTTGTCCCGCAACGGACCGTTTTAATCTCAGGATCCCCAGAGCTCCCACATCCCTATCTCCACCAACCTTTATTTCAGTATCCTCACAATTCCCACATACCTATCTCACCGGCCTTTTTTTTAATTTCAGTATCCTCACAACTCCCACATCCCTATCCCCACCGACTTTCCTTATCTCAGTATCCTCAAAACTCCCACATCTCTATCCCCACCGACCTTCTTTATCTCAATATCCTCAGAACTCCCACATCCCTATCTCAACCGACCTCTTCACTCTGAATATGCTCAGATTATCCACATCAGAATCTCCACTTATCTTTTTCGGCTCATTATCCATAGTTATTCCCTTTCCCAATCTCTACCAATCTCCTTCATCTAATTCCGCTGAGCTCTTCCCTTTCAGAATCTCTACGGTCTTCTTTGTCTCAGGTTAGAAACATTTGTCTCCACAGACCTTCCACTTCGTGCTCTTCACGGGCCCTCTTTATCCCGGTCTCAACAGCACTTGTTCACCTTATCTATAGTTCTTTCTTACGCTGTATATAATCGTTCATAAGGACATACTTTTTATGAGCGCCAGGTGCTTACCAAACAATATTGCTTGGGGAGGGAGGATGGCTGTTTGGGGAAATTCACAAAAATAAAACGTGTTTGTTTTGTTTTAAAAAACTGTGTTTTTTGTTCAATCTTAATCAGATTCAGTTGCATACTCGTTAGATGTAATTTGTCACAATTTCTGAACTAATATTCTACGAATGTATTGAGATACCTTTCTTTTTATAGTGGAATGTTTTGAATGATCATGGGAGTGATCATATGCCATGCGCAGTCCTGATCTCTAAATCCAGGAAAGTTAAAGCTGGGAGAGCGCGCAGGACCTTCCGGTATGAGTGGACCGACAGCCTTCTTGGACGCCTCAGACAGGGGGCATGTAACAGGACTGTTAAAACCCCTTTTTTGCAGCCCCCATGGTGGACCCCAGAAGTAGACCATGCTTGGAAAGCAAAGAGAACTGCAGTGAAGCAGTTAAAGAAAGTGCCACAGACACTTCGAAGTTCACGAGAGGAAATGGACACAGCGGAAAATGTCAAGAAAGACAAGGTGGAGGTTTTCAAGCGATGTCCTGCAGAGGCCAAAAAGGCAAAATGGGAATGTTTCATGAAGGAGATTGGAAATGATAAAACACTGCGAAAATTCTGGAAGCTGCACAGACAAATACAAAGAAAAGATCAGCCTGTGACAGTGGGAACAATTTATAGAGATGATGGTGTGCGCGTGACAACAGACAAAGAGAAAGGGGAGGCGTTTCTCCAGAGATTTTTAGAGCAGACCAATCATGATGATGCGGACACCAGGGATGCAGTTAGAGAGGAGTTATCTGGCACCATAAAGAATATGCATTATGAAGAAATCATACGGGTTGAAGATGGTAAACATATTTTGAAAAAGGCAAAAGACACGGCACCAGGGCTGATGGGGTCACAACATCTAGATAAAGAATGGAGGTGGTGGCAGTCAGTGCAGCTTTCCGATGGATGGAGAATACGATACACACACACATCATGATTGTAACTGACTCAGAAAGCATTCTGAGAAGGGTGAGGACAGGCAAGCTTCGTGCAGAGGGGCTTGCTTCGCTTCGGAAGTCCGAGGCAAGCTGGTGTGCTGGGGAATGAACAGGCGGACAGATTGGCTGGCTCTGCAAAACTTGGTGGAGTATTGATGCATGATAAGGCAGACGTGGTTGCGGCCTTGTGGGAGCACATGTACACCTCGGAGGAGCAAAGGGATCACCATGGTCTGGCAAAAATGCGACAGCGAGGGATAACGAGGGGATCTTGCCGACGATCGACGCTCAGTGGAAAGGCGAGACGGACATATAATTAGATTGCTACTGGTACTATTAGTGTGGGAACTCTTCGCTGGCTGCTGAGGATGGGGACGGAGTGCTTATGGGGATGCCCCGAATGCTGTGATGTCGGTTCCTCAATCAGTCAATCAATCAGTCAATCTTTTTATAGTCCATGTTGTGTAGCGAGCGTTGGTGATTATGTTCGTCCACCGCTTTCCTTTTATAGCCCAGGCTGTGTAGCGTTGGTAATTATGTTCATCCACCGCCAATCATGTCAGATACTGATGGTCGTCCATGCAATTATGTCAAACTGTCCAGCAACTTCACTCTTTGCCCCCCCCCCCCCCAATTATGTCAAACTGTCCAGCAACTTCACTCTTTGCCCCCCCCCCCCAATTATGTCAAACTGTCCAGCAACTTCTCTCTTTGCGCCCCCCCCCCCCAATTATGTCAAACTGTCCAGCAACTTCTCTCTTTGCCCCCCCCCCCCAATTATGTCAAACTGTCCAGCAACTTCTCTCTTAGCCCTCCCCCTCCACCCCCAATTATGTCAAACTGTCCAGCAACTTCTCTCTTAGCCCCTCCCCCTCCACCCCTAATTATGTCAAACTGCCCAGCAACTTCTCTCTTAGCCAGCCCCCCCCCCCCCCCACTTATGTTAAACTGTCAAGCAACTTCTCTTTTATCCCCCACCCCCAATTATGTCAAACTGTCCAGCAACTTCTCTCTTAGCCAAACCCCCCCCCCCACTTATGTTAAAACTGTCAAGCAACTTCTCTTTTATCCCCCACCCCCACTTATGGCAAACTGTCCAACAACTTCTCTCTTAGCCTCCCCCCTCACCCTCAATTATGTCAAACTGTCCAGCAACTTCTCTCTTAGGCCCCCACGCCCCAATTATGTCAAACTGTCCAACAACTTCTCTCTTAGCCTCCCCCCTCACCCCCAATTATGTCAAACTGTCCAACAACTTCTCTCTTAGGCCCCCACCCCCAATTATGTCAAACTGTCCAACAACTTCTCTCTTAGCCCTCCCCACTCCACTCCCAATTATGTCAAATTGTCCAGCAACTTCTCTTTTATCCCCCACCCCCACTTATGTCAAACTGTCCATCAACTTCTCTCTTAGTCCCCCACCCCCAATTATGTAAAACTGTCCAGCAACTTCTCTCTTAGCCCTCCCCACTCCACCCCAATTATGTCAAATTGTCCAGCAACTTCTCTTTTATCCCCCATCCCCAATTATGTAAAACTGTCCAACAACTTCTCTCTTAGTCCCCCACCCCCACTTATGTCAAACTGTCCATCAACTTCTCTCTTAGTCCCCCACCCCCAATTATGTAAAACTGTCCAGCAACTTCTCTCTTAGCCCTTCCCACTCCACCCCAATTATGTCAAATTGTCCAGCAACTTCTCTTTTATCCCCCACCCCCAATTATGTAAAACTGTCCAACAACTTCTCTCTTAGTCCCCCACCCACACTTATGTCAAACTGTCCATCAACTTCTCCCTATGGCCCCCGCCCCCAATTATGTCAAACTGTCCAGCAACTTCTCTGTTAGCCCCACCCCCCCCTATCCCCAACTTCTTAATTCCCAAATGTCAATGGCAACTTCTCTTTATCGCCCCCACCCCCAATTATGTCAAACTGTCCAGCAACTTCTCTGTTAGCCAGCCCCCCCCCCTACCCCCACTTATGTTAAACTGTCAAGCAACTTCTCTTTTATCCCCCACCCCCAATTATGTCCAACTGTCCAGCAACTTCTCTCTTAGACCCCCCACCCCAATTATGTCAAACTGTCCAGCAACTTCTCTCTTAGGCCCCTCACCCCCACTTATGTCAAACTGTCCAGCAACTTCTCTCTTAGGCCCCCACCCCCAATTATGTCAAACTGTCCAGCAACTTCTCTCTTAGTCCCCCACCCCCAATTATGTCAAACTGTCCAGCAACTTCTCTCTTAGTCCCCCACCCCCAATTATGTCAAACTGTCCAGCAACTTCTCTCTTAGTCCCCCACCCCCAATTATGTCAAACTGTCCAGCAACTTCTCTCTTAGTCCCCCACCTCCAATTATGTCAAACTGTCCAGCACCAGCAAATTCTCTCTTAGTCCCCCACCCCCAATTATGTCAAACTGTCCAGCAACTTCTCTCTTAGTCCCCCACCCCCAATTATGTCAAACTGTCCAGCAACTTTTCTCTTAGCCCTCCCCACTCCACCCCCAATTATGTCAAACTGTCCAGCAACTTCTCTCTTACCCCCTTCCCCACCCCTCCCACCCAATTATGTCAAACTGTCCAGCAACTTCTCTCTTTGCCCCCCCCCCCTCCCCACCCAAATTATGTCAAACTGTCCAGCAACTTCTCTCTTAGGCCCCCCCCCCCCCCCTTCAACCTGCTTCTCTACTCATCCATCTTTCCTGCTGTGAGCATGACCTCAAGATATCTTCAAACAAATATAAATAACACGTCCAGGGAACTGTCACAGATTGTATTGCGTGCTGGACACACGGCGCTAGCCCCATACCTGTATAGATCGATCCCCACTCTAGGAGAGCTGTGGTCAATATCATGCCGGTTGCCTTTACTTCCCCAGACATGTTATAGTACATATTTTAGGCTGGGTAGATTTTAAAATCCGCCTGAAATGAATGCCTTTATTCACGATCAATTATTTTGAAAACTGTCTGTTGCATCGTTATGGAATTTTTCCTGCCGTCTTATATTTACCCCCTTCCAAGGAATATGTCTTTGATAGGTCCAAAAGCAACTTAAATCATGGAAAGCGGCGACATTTCTTTGATGTTTTGGTAAAAAAAAAAACTAGTGATTTCTCGCTAACAAACTTCTTTTAAAGTAATTCCCCGTTCCACTACGCTAGGATCCTGTCATAAGGCCAATCCTATGTAATGACATAATGATAAGGTTTTATGCTAAATTTCATCATTTTCCCTCAGTTGGTTACTGAAATATAGAATTTTATATTGGGGCAGACAAAAGTAAACAGACTATAAGATATCTTGCCGAGTTCAAACTGTACTTTGTCCGTCGTTGTTGAAGAGGATCAAACTGTACTGTATCCGTCGTTGTTAAAGAGGACCAAACTGTACTTTGTCCGTCGTTGTTGAAGAGAATTCGATTCTAGTTAGTTAGTTAGTCTCGGTTCCAACTTCACGGCAACTGGTCATCCCCATTATGCTCCGTTCCTCTGCCAGTGAATATCAATTGAAATGCTCCTCGCTGCCCAATGTAAAAAGTGGAACAGACAGGAGTCTCGGCAAGCCAACAGCCCGCACAGGTACACTGTGCATTATGGGGCCGCCAGAATTCCAACACAAAAGGGATCCACGAAAAATACAGTTCATCGTCGATGGAATCGGCAGTCACCAGAAAGACTTCTTTGACCCAGGTTTTATCCCACAGGACCCGGACTCCGCAGGGCGACCCACCGAAAGCGCCGTACACCGCACGAACTCCGTAGCTCCAGCGACGACTCGCAGGAGTCTCCTGAAAAATGCACATGTGAACCGAAAAGGCAAACCAGTTAATTCAGAAACAGCCGGTAGCCATTGTTCCGAACATGCAGTTCACTGTACAAACAACAGCGGACAGATGTAAAAGCATTCCACGCCAATTTCACAGCTCACAGTGTCGCGTCACGTACTCACTCAGTAGCAGGGCGACGGAACCATACACTACCGGTCCAACATGAGGAAAATGCGAATGCAAACCGTTGACACAAGCATAAACACGCCAGGGGACTTAACGGTTCAATGCCTAACCGCCATGTTGGGGACCGGAAGTCCAGAGAATTCGATTTTGATTTGTCAATCCTAGAGTGGGCCATCGGGTGACTAACGAGACCAATCATAGCCTGGAAACGTCTGTTACAATGAGGAAATAGGAGTGCCGACTGCCGATGAGACGAGTATAAATTGACTTCTGATGTTCGCACAGCAGGCCTCGCGTCTCGTCTTTCCGTCGCACTGCGAGCGCTATCAAGACAAGTCATCTGAACAAGTCAAGAAGCCTGATGCGGGGGGAAATGGCACGTCGAAAGAACGTAAAGAAACACGCGGTATCTGTGGGATGTGGATTTTAATTCCTAAGAATATTTCGTTAAAATGTCTAGGGGTATTATTGATTCTCTGGTCACTGGTTAGAATGCAGGGTGATCAGGGATATTTACCACAAATCCCAGGAGAAAAGAGTTCAATCCTTGAAACAATGGCATCTGTGTGTAGGTTTCCCTTCCCACTTCATCACCCTTTAAATTTACTATAGTGCTAGAAGGATATTGATTGCTCACAACATATGAATAACCACTGTTGGACACCACATTTACTTGATGTACACAACACTTTTGGATAAACAGTTCAGGTATTAACTCAAGATCTGCAGTTACATATATATGTGTAATAAACACTATGCATTTTCAGACAGGCATGGGATGCATTGCATTATTACAATATAGTACCCAGTGACCCCAGAAAAAAAACAAGGTTATTACAAACAACACAACAACCACAAATTGGGTCTACTTTCATTTTCCCTCATAATTAAGGCAAATAATGATCTAATTAAATAGAACCCAACATATCAACATTGGTTTCTGACACCTTTTACCATTCTCTCATTTTAAAAAATAATGAGTTGGTGTCAAAATACTATACCATACCTATCCATTGAAAAAAAAACCTACTGACCTGTTACCTTCAGAAAAAAACCAACATATAAACAGCATTTTGTACTACTAATTAAACTAATTAGTAGAGTCTATCTCCTGGTGTGCGGTTAAGGGTTCACCTTTGCTGTAGATTAGATCCTTTTCCCATTATCTGGGTACCGAATTAATGCACTCAGTTATGTTCCTAATATTTATCCACTGGTAATTGGCTGGTGACTATTTTATACTCCATAATCCAGGAATTGAAAAATCACACACCATATATCCCCTCCGTTTGGGGCTAGAATCACGAATATTCTGTTGCCTTAGGCTCGGTGCCCTTTTTGTGAAATTTGGTGCCTCCGGTTGGTCATACTTCAGGATTTCCACTTAAGCTTTGCAGAAGGTAATTCCCTTTATCATCAGGTCTGATGAAAAGTTGACGTCCATTCAGCTTCTCGGCTTATAATATCCGACTACCAAATTGGCTTACACAAAGGTTTCACCCACCTAGTCGCGAGTCTATAACCCATGGCATTTAGGCTGACATTGGACCGGCAAGGAATTAGTCGTTGTTATCTAGTCCAGTGTAGAACTTTAATTGACTGAGAGGCATCTCATGGTAGTATCTGTGACTAAGGCCACAATTGATCTATACCTACATATATCCACAGATGAATAAATCCAGCACAGTAACAGGTTTGCAAACAATTGGATGATTCCTCTTGTTGCTGATGTAGAGGCATTTAGTTGCTTTCATATGATCTTTTATCTGATGGTGTTCAGGGTTTGGAACCTTGAGGTAATCTGGTTTCGTAGTTATGTTTCAGATGATATTAAGTTTGTACCTTGGTTGTATTGGCTTATGTGGTTCAGTGTCTTCTCCCATTTTTGAGTTGGTGTTCATAGCTAGAACTTGGTGTTGCATGGCTGGAACCTTATGTTTGACTGTTGCAGCTGTGAGATGTTCTTTCGAAGACTTATCCATTGTGGATATTAACTTGGTAATCCAACCAACAGTTGAAGGTTACTCACTGTTGTTAGTTTTAGTAACTTGAAGAAGGATTGTCCCAGTTTCACTGACTTGGTTGAATGATGAGGCCATAGGTGATACTTCTCAGAAGTAAAGCAGACGATACACTGTTGTCAGTACTCTGATGATCTTCATCTTTGTAGATTATTAGATCTTGAAGTCCATCCTGGATATTCCTACTAAAATAGGACTTCCTCAATCACACCGTCAGTTGTCTTCGTATGTATCTCTTTTGCTTGCCTTTGCAGCTTATGAGTGCAGCAGTAAACGATGTATTTATAGATCCAGAACATGGTTAAGCCATTTAGTCCTGACTCACCTTCACCAGGCTTTTAACCCAGGATCCTGATGATAGTTATGGAATGCAGTTCCACCAAAACCACCACTCGCTTCTCTTCTATAGAAAAGGGATGACAAAGAATACAACACGAGCATTAACCTACTGTGATGTGTTAACTTTCACAAGACAATTACAAACAAAATTACAAAACAACAAGGGGAGAAGGGGAAAGGAGAGGGTGTCCATGTTCCACTGTCCCTCATTGCTGAGTAGAGCCATTCTGACTCTTAATAGTGAGTAAGGTATTTTCTCACTTATATTTTGTTCTGTTGTTACTGGGACTATTAGATGAGTGAAGTCATTCTGTCCATCCAACATGTTGATATTGTCTCTCTCATTACTTGAAGAGAATAGCCTATACAGAATCTCTGTGGTTTCTAATGCCGCGTCTTCCTTTCGGCACTATAATCATCACTAGTTAGGTCAAGACTATTCAACATTGGCTTCTTAAGTACTGACATACACATGAATTCCTCTATCAACATCCTCATGTCCCCAAGGGTAACATTAAAATGTATATTCCCACAGGAAAAAGTAACAATCAGAACAGAGAAAATTCTCATACCAGAAAAAAACATACATGTACATTTCTCTGATATCAAGTACATGATAATCATACATAATAATATTAATCATAAAATTTAATGCCAGAGCCAATGGTTTTGAATTTTCTTCAGGGGTTAATCCACAAACTAAACATACATTGTTTTCCCCCACTGCGTACAGCACATGGGGATAGTAACCGCTGTGATATATTTTGCCAATGACTGCTATTATTCGGAGTGTATTTATTAGAATAACTTATGCCGCACGGTCCAGTATTCTGAGTATTGCAAGCAATCTATTCACATCAATCTTCGCTTTTGTTCCTACTACAGTGAGGTGATACGGATTGAAGCCTATCCGAACATGCATTTACATCACGCGTTTACTTTAATTGTTCATGAATTTATATTCTCACACATGGCATTCTCCTAACACTATTTTATGAAATGATTATATGTTCACCACTCATGCTGAGTGGTTGATAATCTGTTAACAAAAGGCTTGTACTAAAATTTAGCACTATAGTTCCAAGTTACAGATTATGAATTAGGAAAACAATTTATCCAAAATGAACTGAGTCCATGATATGCGTACTCATGTGTATGTCTCCGCATGGATAAAACTCCTTTGAAACTGTACTTTAGAGTTCAATCTCTACAGTACATAGATTATTTGCAGATTTCTAAGCATAAATAGTGAGATATTGTTCACAGTGCATAGAAGTTTTAACATAGGAATATGAAATTGACAGACACAAGTTCTCTACTGAAGTATGAATCAAGAGTCCCACATTGAGAAAATGCCTAGAAAGTGTTTTTGACCTGAGTTTGATACTCTACGGTACACATAATATTTCTAGGTTATAAGCACTACTAGTTAGATATAAGTTCATAATGCCTATAAAAGATTTTAACATATGGATTTGAAATTGTAAAACAGGAAAAATTACAGCGTGGCGCCCACATGTGTTTCATTGGTAAACATCCAGCCTGGTTTAAGAGAATTGTTGATTTATTATTCTAATTCTTAATTAAACATACTGGTCTATGTAATACATAAATACATCTTAATAATGTAGATATAACATACCAATAGTTGAAGAGAATCATGGTTTTAAAGGCAAAATTGCCTTTTTCTCACACTGGGAACTTTTACATGTCTGCTCCCTTTGTTTGGCTGAACTAAAATGGCTACACTGGTCTTTGTTTTCAACCTCGCCGGGCTTGGCCAGGTACGCGAGCCAAAATAAAGCCAACTAAATTAAGCTGTGCCACGTTCAGTCTATCGCTGTTTTATTTTCTCCTACATTGAGTAAGTTACTTAAACAGTAATTGTAAGGGGTTGTTTATTTTTAAGGGAGTCAATAAATAGGAAAGGGTAAGGACGTTTTATTATATCACAGTATCCAAGATGTGCAGCGTGGGAGCCGACAAGAAGAACAAGGGAGAGCCTACCATCTAGCTGCATCAAAGAGCCTGATACTACAGTTATTACTGAAACTATCACGAGGGAGAAGATCGACAGCCCAACACAATCAAGAGCCAAGACAGCAGAGAAGAAGGAGGAGAAAGACACCATAGTCGGAAACACCGACTCACCGACAAGCAAGTGGGTTGTCAAGCGTATCCAAGTGGAGCTGACAGACGAAGAAATCCTGAAGCAGCTACGAGAAGAGAATCTTCACATCCGATTCTTGAAGGCGGAACGGCTCCTCACCTACTCCAAGATACCTACAACCTTGGCAGTGGTGACTTCGGAGAGCAGCGTAATGCCGACCACAGTGTCAATCATCAATCAACAAGAGAATGCAGCAGCCAGAGAGATTCATCCCAAGGATCACCCAATGTTCCAGATGTCAGAGGGCCGGCCACAGCAGAGCAGCATGCCGCAGCAGGACGGAAATCTGCCGGTACTGCGCCGATCACCACGCCTTCAAGGAGTGTCCACTGGCCAAGCTGGACACGGACTTTCGAGCACCCAACAACAAAAGAAAGTGCGCCAACTGCCTGGGCAAGCATGGAGCAAGCTACTTGGGATGCCCGTAACTGCAACGACACAGAGACGTATTAAAGCTCGCCATCAACACAAGGACACCATACAACGAAGCAATGCGGAGGTGCGAGACAGACACGGGTATATCAAAAGCCGAAAGAGATCAACTGCAAAAACAGATAGACGAGTTGAAGAAACAAGTCAAGGCACTGCTGACGCCGACTCCGACCAGCGACAACGAAAAACTACTGGCGGAAATGAAGGAGATCCAGCAAAACATCAAGCAAGAAGAGGAACATATGGCACTGATTAAGAAGGAGAACGAAGAAATCCTACAAACCATTAAGTCAGAGCGAGAACTACAGAAAGCTGAAATGGAAATATTCCGAAACAAAACAACAGAAGCCGTACAAGAAATAACAGAGAAACCGCAAGATAAAAACCAAGAGACCGAGCCTGAATCACAAGCGAAAGCCAGCAGCCCAACCACGACGCCTGAATCGGCCGAAGGGAAGCTAATATCCCGCCAGACATCCGAAGAAAACCGAGATGAACACCCTGATGACGGCAGAGAGGACGCCCCGTTATCACCATTATTCACCGATGAAATACTCGCGGAGATAAAGATGACATACGAACACAGGTGCAAGGAATACAGAAGGCGCATGGAAGAAAAAGCAAAGAAGCACAAGAAATACAAGGGAAAATCAACGCCCTTCCGTATCGCTGAAGAACCAGCTTTATACTCGAATGACGAATACCCATGGCAATACTATATAGATGACGGAGAGATCGTCCCATTTCTGACCGCAGAGGGAAAAGTCGAATGGCAGCAGAAACTCAAACTCGAAAGTGAAAACAGGAGCAAGGAGGAAAATGGAAACGTAGAAAAGCTCCTACAGAAAATACACACAAAAAAAAGGAGGCAAAAACATCAAATAAAAAGTCCTTATAAGGACTGCACCCAGCCAAGCCAGGCGAGCCAGGAGCCTGCACCAACAAAGAAAACCACAAGAGGAAACGAGCACAAAGGATAGCCGCCGACCAACCCTCAGCTGACGTCACAGACACAAACCAACATAACCAGTCCGAGATAAGACTCACAAGACAATAATTATGGTGAAAAAAACCCACAAAAACCACGGACCTCAACAATAACCACAGCTGAAAAACGCAGATTGAACGAGGCCGAATTTGGAATTTTTGTTTTGAAAATTGGAATTGGAATTGGAAATCGTACAGCAGGACATTGTGCCGTTTCGCCAGTTCACATCTGCTCCATATTTTCAGTAAATACCCCAGATCTTAACTGAGGCGTTCATCGTGTTTTCCTGTTGTTGTCTCTTTGACTACTCCAAGCTAAACAATCAGCCCCATTGTTTCCCTCAATGTGTAAAATAAATACTGCATTTATTCATTGAGACGCTCTTAGTATTTTTTTTTTTAAAATTCGCCAGGCTTAGCGATCGGCAGCAGTGTTTTCACAAAGTTTAAAGTAAATACTTGTAAATACGTGCATTGTGTTTTTGTAGCTCTCCTTCAGTTCACTGCGAGCTCGCTTGCCCAATAAATTCGCCATGATATAAGTATAAAGAACTTTATTACCATGTCGCAATTTAGCTTACATTCCATCGTTCGTTATGGTTGCATTGTTGAAAAATGATCCACTGTATCGGTGTAATTCTCTCAATACGATATACCTACCTACCTATCTCCCTACCCACCTACTTAACTAACTACTTTAAAAAATTACTTACGTACCTACTTACCTAACTACATATCTACCAACTTACCTAACTTCTTACCATCTACTTATCTAACTACCTATCTGCTTATCTACCTGCTTATCTATCCAACTTACCTATCTACCTACCTATCTACCTACCCACCTATCTCCTTTAAGTTCGAAGTTTGTTTGACGCTTTAAGTGAGCTAATTTTAAACATAATAAATGTAATGAGAAATTTATGTTTTTGAAATATTGGTAGGAGAAATGTAATCATTTGATATAATTCAAAAACTGGGGTCTCTTCGAAGCATCTGAAGTTCGAGTAGCCGGTTGTACATCGGACGTTAGTGTCGATGATCTTGAATTCATTGTATTATAACTGAAGTTATTGTCCTTACACAAAGTAAGTTCGGCAACATTGTACAAATGTCCGTCTACGTTGTAAAAGCATTGTTAACCACACGAAACCAGGCTGCCTGCATCGTTAAGTTGCTTCATCGACGCTCGCGTGAATGAGGAAGTGTTCGCACAGAAGCTACGTTCATTATTCACGCAATTGTGTCATAATTATACCGACTGTCCGTGACAATGATTTCAGAAAAAAACTATTACAGCCAAAATTTGTTTAGAAAAGGTTTCATAATGCCATTATATTTGCAACCTTATTTTTTGCAGGTTTGTTTAACTGTACGTCTACATTTCCGTCGACTACCATCAGTGGGACAAGTATTGGTCAAGTCTTGGTGTATATTATTTGGAACCGTTTGCAACGTTCTTAGAGATACGGATATAATTCGGTTTGCAGCCACATTAAAGGATGTTATTTCAATTGCGGACACGACAGTTGTGTTTGTAGAATGGACACGGGGTATCCAGCAACCGCTCCACCGCCATACCATAGTATTACAGGTCAGTAGCAATCTCTTTAAGTGGGTCCACAACCCAAGTTCTAGGTTTAATTGTGTTAAATATGTTCTCATTATAATACACCAAGCAAACAAGACGAGCCTCGACCATGCAGCACGACAGTAGCCTAATACATTCTCATAAAAATTATAACATATCAGCAAACAACAAGAGTTTAGACCATGCAGTGCCACAGTCATCATCATGATCATGTAATATGTCTTTACAAAACGTAGCTCCCTTATCACGGCCTGACAAAAAGGGTTTTGACTTCTTGTCGTGTCTCTGACCCCATAACCCTCACGCCCAAGATGTCTGCAATGTCCTGTATCAGTTGTCGTGTCTGTCCTTTATCAGTTGTCGCGCCGGCCGACCACTTCCTCTTCTCCCTAGGAACCATGCCTTGAATCGCTGATCTCTCCCAGCCACTGTAGCCCCTTCACTCTCCCACACATGATGCTGATAATAAGCCGGCTGTCTTCAATATTCAGATCTGGTAGAATGTCAGTATTTTCTTCTTCTAGATCCATGATATTCTAGAACTTTCGTATAAACTCGAGCACAAAAGCCCGAATTTTCTTCTTTAGTGATTGCGAAATTGTCCATGACTGGCACTTTCTTCTGCTAGATCCATGATATTCTAGAACTTTCGTATAAACTCGAGCACAAAAGCCCGAATTTTCTTCTTTAGTGATTGCGAAATTGTCCATGACTGGCACCCGTTGTTTATTGCTTACTCCGCTTGTCTTTACATGCCTCAGTGGCTTCTATCTTTCGCCAGCAGTCGCCATTATTTTGAGTTGAATTGAGTTAAGAACCGACATCACTACACTCAGGACACTTATTTGTTCTTATTTGCCTCCTTTTTTGTGTATTGTCTGTAGCAGCTTTTCGGTGTTTTCATTTCCTTGTTTGAGCAATATCTCTTCCCTCTCCCTTTCAAATTTCTTGCGCCTGTTTTCTATTTTGAGTCTTTTGCGTTTCTTTTCGAGTTCCTCCATTCCAATCGATTCTAGGCACTCCTCCAGGGTGGGTCCGAGTGAGTATTCTGTGCCGCCTTCAGAGATCCGGCGGGATAATGATTCCCTCTTGGATTTCTTGGGTATCGCGGTTGGGCTGTTGGTCTTAGCTTGCGGCTCCGGCTCGGCCTTTTGTTGGGTTTCATTTTGCGGCTTTGTGTTCTCTTGCATGGCTTCTGTTGGTTTGTTTTGGATTAATTCCATTTCGGCTTTTAGCAGTTCTCTCTCTCTCTGCTTTAATGGTTCGTAGCATTTCTTCGTTTTCTTTCTTAATCTCGGCTATATGTTCCACTTCTTGCTTGATGTTTCGATGTTTCTCCTTTATTTCCGCCCGCAGTTTTTCGTTGCCGCTGGTCGGAGTCGGCGTCAGCAGTGCCTTGACTTGCTTCTTCAGCTCGTCTATCTGGTTGTGCAGTTGATCTCTTTCAGCTTGTGACTGTCTTGCACCTCCGCATTGCTTCGTTGTATGGTGTCTTTGTGGTGATGGCGATCTTTAAAACGTCTCTGTGATTTGTGATTTTTGGATGTCTCTGTGATTTGTGATTTGTGGATGTCTCTGTGATTTGTGATTTTGTCTTGCTACTTAATACCAAGTATTCTTCGCGGACACCGCATATGAAAGCTGTTTAAACATTTATCTTGGTGTGAGTAAGTTGTCCAGGTTTCACTGCGACAAAGAAGAGCACTAAGGACATAGGCTTGATAGACAAGGACTTTTGTTTTGGCAGTAAGCTTCCTGTTCTCCCAGACTCTTTTTCTTAACCTGTTCATTGTTGTTGCTGCTTTACCAATCCGGATGTTGATTTCCTGATCTAGGGATAATTTGCTATTTACCACTGATCCTAGATATGTAAAATTGTCTACCATCTCTAGTTCGGTGTCGTCAATAAAGATTGATGGTACACCATGTGACATAATCTGTGTCTTCTGTTTGCTAATTGTTAAACCAAATTCAGAACAAGCATTGGAGAATGCAGATAGTAGACGTTGTAATTCTTCCTCAGAGTGGGTCGTAATTGCAACATCATCTGCAAAAAGCAACTCTCTGATCAGTACCCTCCTAACTTTGGTCTTGGCCTTCAATCTCTGAGCATTTTAGAGGCCGTCATCTGAACGTGAGTGAATGTATATACCACCATCCAATATGAATTACAACATGAATTACAAAAGCTGTTGGAAGGATTTAATCAGAGCAGAGGTGCCAGTAATTATATCTTCAAAGTCAGAAATATCTTTGAGAAATGCAGAGAACATAATGTACATCTACAAAATTTCTCACAGACTTGAGTAAGAGCTGCTACGTGATAGACACGGGATTTCCAACATTTTTGTATCCAATTAACTGAAACGTTGTATCACATTGTGAATAATAGGCAGCTGTTAGCGAGCTGGTGAAACATCAAACTGATTTCACGTGCAAAGAGAAGTGAGAAAGGATTGCATTCTCTTACTACATCTCCTAAATAAACACACAAACATTTGATTGAATAATGTCTACAATGATATACTTGATCGATTCATAATTGCTGGAAACCCAGTTGGAGAAATCAGATGTGTAAATGATAGGGTTCTCCTCTCTAACAGTGCAAGTGATTAGAAAGTTATCTTGTCTGTCAAAGGATACATCGAAAATCAAAATCTCTTTCTGAACATAACATGAAATGTCCACAGACAAAACAAGATGCCATGGAAATCTTGCAATCAGCAATATAGAACATGTCACACAGTTTGAATACCTTGACTCCATTGTTAACAACAACGGTACAATGGGTGTCTGAAGGAGACGCATAGCAATGCGAAAGTAAAATATCAATATATTATAGTATATCATTAACAATCAAATACAAGTAAATAGACTGAGAACATGCATCTTTCCCGTGGCAACATACGGATGCACATCGTGGATGATTTCACAACTGCTGAAGAAGAAACTCGAGACCTGATATCCCCCGCCCCCGCCAATCTTATTTCAAACATCTCGGATTGCACCCGAAGTTTGAAAGGTAGAGGTAAGGGTGTGCTAAGTCACTGATCATGCGGTGCTTTGTGAACAGATTATCACAACATGAACAACAACATCTACACGTCTATGCGTGTAAGTGTAGTAGATGGCTGAGATAGGATGTGGCAATATAACACACAAGCTGGGCTGATCTCCACTGATCCTAGGTGATATATTTGATACGTTCATATCCTGCTGCGATGCAAATCAATAAGAAAACGATACCACCAAAATGTGATATAACAATAGAAGGGGAAATGCTTTAAATTCAATCAGTTCACTAATGTGGTGGAAAGGACAGCACAATGAGAATGTGACTGGCATAGATTCAGAGCGGAATAGGCAAAGCAAAAGCTGTATTATAGAAAATGAAGAGCATCCTATGTATTAAATCACTGTCTGTGAATGTCAGAAAATAAAAATAAAAAAGCATTGAAATGTTACACTGAATCTTGAAATGTTAACCAACAATTCAGGAAGAGCTTGGAGGTCATGGAGATATGGTTTCTGAGACAAATGCCTTGGAAGACCAGAATAACTAACGACTGCCTGGAAGAGGCTGATGAACGTGGAACATTATACACAATTATAATAGAGAGGCAAATTGTGGTCTTTGGTCATTCAATAACATGAGAGGATTGAATAATGTCGTGACGACCGGAAAGATCAAAGATAGAAGATACAAAGGTAGCAGGGAAATTCTGCTAAATGTTCTTAGAAGGTGACTTGTAGGAACGTCAACTGTAGAATTGATCCGGAACATCAAGTACCGAGATCTGTGGACAGACATGAACGCCTGCGGGGACGCCACTTGGCAGAGCACGCAGTTCAATCCTGTTGCAGCCACTCAGGTTCTCGGGACAGCCTATTTGTTATATTTTACATTTAACGTAAACCTGCTATTTATTTAAATCAAATCATTGTTTATTGCTTACTGCTCGTATCTTTACGTGCCTCAATAACTTCTATCTTTCGCCAGCAGTCGCCATTATTTTGAGTACCAACTGTTAGGGATAGAAACAGAGTTAAAGTAACAATGGTCTGGTACAGAAAGAGTCAAACCACACCCCTCACAACGCAAGTGTCCCTCTCCGAGTCAACTTTTAACCTTAGTAATGAATGTAGAGTTTAATGTGATCTCTTTCTCCCCCAGGCTGCACTCAAGTGGGTCCCGGGGACTCTTCATCTGGTGATTCTATCACCAGCAACGGAGGGTTTATCGCAATGGCCGCAGGTTTGTCTGTCGTGGTTCCAATCATCTGTGTGCTTATTGTGAAATTTAGAAAAGCAAAGATGGCAGAAAGGGCAAGACTGCGCACTGCACACACTGCACCTGTCACTCCAGAAATAGAGGCAGCCGACCCAAGGATAATCGACCTGCCGCCACCATACGAACAGATGTTTGGTCCTAACTTTCATTCGTTCACCACAGTCGTACACCCTGTTGATTCCAGACATTTCGAAGTTTTTATAGACGAAAATGAGCCTATCCAACACAGAAACGGTTCCACGAACGACCAAACAGATTACGGATTAGCTCGTGTTTTCAGAGACCAGCAACCGCCGGCAGTTACCAACATCGGGGATGACACGTGTGACGGCCAAACGTGCGCGTCAAATTTAAGAAGAAACCCAGACCATTCTGACTCGCTCATAGCTACAATCTCGGGATCTCACATCCAGGAAATCTCTAGCATCAGTAACATATCCCAGACTTCGAACATTGGTTCACAAAGCACTATTATACTAAACACACTTCAGCTAAGAACAGACAACCTCACCGTATCGCCACCAGCATCTTCACATGATGCGCATCTTTCCCCGACAATGCATCACCGGGATAGGACATACAACAGTGAGCACATTTCTTCCAGTGTTTATTCACAAGTGACGCCCAGACGCCACCCTGGTATGCATATTTCGTTTGAAGACTTTTCCACAGGAGGTGTCCAAGACAACCAGGCTGATTCTCCGCCGCCATCTTACGAAGAAGCTTTACATATTTTGGAGACAATCGAACTTGCCAAAGATCACATGTAGTAATAACTTTAAAAGTGGCACTCCTTGCAGGTTGGTTTTCAGGGCAATATTACGTGCAGTATTGTACCATACATAATGACTATGAATCTCAGTGTCGGTTTGCTGCTAAAGCCCATACCATGTAGGCCAGTGGTTCTCAACATGTTTTGGCCCATGCACCCCTTCACCATATGGTCAGAATGTCATTCCCCACCTTTCGTATTTCCTCCCTATAACCCCCCCCCCCCCGGGTCCCTAAACAGTATACGTAAAAATGGAAGCTAAATTTAATAACACATACTAGAACAAGTCTAGACGTCTACACAACATGCTATTTGCGGGTCTACTTGCGTTATAAAACGTATTTAAGAAGGGTGAGAAGTACAGAACCGTAAAGTATGGAGGGAAAACCAATATAAAGTAATCGGTTCTTGTATTAACGCGATCTTTAAATAATCTTAATTCCCCCACCCCTCAAAAACCCTGAAATTCCTCCGTGGGGAGGGAGGGGGTATTTCCTCACCGGTTGAGAACCACTGATGTAGGCTGTAGTCTTAACTTAAGTAAGAGATACCACTGGGTATGCCACAGATTGCACGTATTTGTGAAGAACACGAACAGAACGTTAACGATTAAACAAAACAGACACACGCGTGCGCATAAGGAAATATGTTTTCCCATAAAAGTATGAAACCTGACACAATGCGTCAAATGTTTACTAAAGAAATTGACCAGTTAACTATTGTACTAGGCAGTTGTAGCTTCAATATAACAATTGCTTGGATTGCGGGGAGTTAAAGTAAAGAACTGACGATTTTGAATATAAAACGGTATACAAGTAACTGAGACAGCGGGTGAAAGTCAAATGTTTACTGAACAAATTGACCAGTTAACTATTGTACTAGGCAGTTGTAGCTGTCACGTTTCTGGATGTTATGGGCTGTTGTTTATTTAGTTTGGCTACTGACTGCCTACTCAACCAGAACAGCACAACTCACGTTAGTCCATCAACAAGTCTATCACACCATATGAGGAGAACGACAACGCCTTTATTGTCGGCAAGCATCAGAAAACGTTAAGGAATGCAGAGGATGATCCAGTCTTCACTCTTTCACATGCTACTCTCATTCACGCCTTGAGCTTACAAATCAAACCTACACAATTGGGTGGACTGTTAGGCAACGGAGTGTGAACTCGCCTGTGTTGGTAGTGTCGATGTGTCTAGGTGCAAGCAACATGGCCCTAACCTCCTCGCGTGTTCTAATGTCAAATCATTTGGGTATGACCTGTTATAAAGTATCATAGATGCGCTGGCGCAGTCACTCCACGAACCCTCAATAAGATCTGGAACTACATCACCGCGTATAGGCCATTGATGGTAAGCTACCCTTCTAACTGTCGGCTGGTAGCAACTGTAAACTTGTGAATTGTGTTCACGAAGGCCGTCACACAAATCTTCAAATCTTGTCGTCTGTAGTCTACGCAGGCTGAAGCTCGAATGCCACCAAAACTACCGTTAGGTAGTTATGCTACGTACTGTATGACGTGGCATTCGTTTATTCTAGGTGCTCCATTGTGCACCTTTCCAAAACTTTCCCAATTCTAATTATTGATGCACTCGCTCATCATTTTAACTCATCTACGCTGTCATCAGCTACATGACAGTAGCTTCAATATAACAATTGCTTGGATTGCGGGGAGTTAAAGAAAAGAACTGACGATTTTGAATATAAAACGGTATACAAGTAACTGAGACAGCGGGTGAAAGCAGCCAGTGTCAGAGGGTAGAGCGGTGAAGGTAGTAATTATTGTCTGAGTAACTTATTTTTTTAAAAAACGACGTTGAGTAAGTTCATCACAACGACAAACTGATAGAAGCTGACTTTATATTTACCGTGCGAGTGGCCAGGTGTACAAGACTCGGCTCGAGATATTACAATACAAGCACTTCATTGTCTTAAGACAAACAGAAGATGTGGCCTAGCAGCATCTTACAATAAACTGCCATATTTGACACCCATAGCCTTCCATACACCCCCACCTAAGCAGTAGGTGCTATGCGATTTATTTTGGAAACTGTATGCATGTGTCAATACATAGAAATAAAACAGAAGCGGGGAGCTGAGTGGTCTCGAGGTATGGTGTCCGCCTCGAGTGCTGGAGGTCCCGGGTTCAAGCCCCGGTGAGGACCGGGATTTTTTCACGTGGACTTCTAGCAACAAAATTTTCCCTGGTCTCTGGGTAGTGAGATCGAATGCCTGTGTGTATGTATTGTTGCGCACATAAAAAATCCCTTGGAAATCGAAAAAGAGTAGCCAAACCAAGCAAAATTTCGAGTTAAAAATCTACCCAAAGTATTTCACGATCCTCGCCGGTGCTACGGAGTTCGTGCACTGAGCTTAGTTTCTCCGGACTCAGACTTGAGTTAGGAGTAGAACGGAGCACTTATGGGTTACACCCATGTGCTGTGATGTTGAAACAGAACGCAGTTCAACATCTTCATATCAACATTCTACTACCAAAGTCACAGCAGGACAATCGCAGCAAAGGATCAAAGCAGAATTATAGCAACATTCATGCAAGGCCTGTGATGAATACGGAGTTTCGAAATCTTACCTATTTTATACAGTAAAACCTCGGTTTTCGTCGAATTTTCCGAGAAAACATTGTCTCGGTTTTCGTCGGATTTCGTCGGTGTGCCCACATGACTTCGCTGCAAATTTTGCGAAGACAAAGGAACCCACTCGTTCTTCAGGGGCCGAAAAATAGTATGAAACACTATATTTATTCTCTATAAAATTGTGTTGTATTTTGGAGTTTCTAGAACGAATTATTTGGATTTACATTGATTTAAATGGAATAATTGCCTCGGTTTTCGTCGGTTTCGGATTTCGCAGATTGTTTTCGTACGGGTTATCGACGAAAATCGAGGTTTTATTGTATTTAGAAACTGTGTGTCAGATTGTTCGACCACAAGGGCGTTAATATTTAGATACAGCAGAAATAAAGAAAGGGCAAACCTCGCAAGCAGAATGGTAGAGACAAGAAACATTTCCTTACAGGCAGCCCACACAATGAATGGCTTTGTCCAGAAAACTATTCCTATCTGGACGCTGAAAGGTTTTACAAGAAACAGAAGAAGAAAAAAAAGCAGCAGCAGACGAAGAAGAAGAAGAAGAAGAAGAAGAAGAAGAAGAAGAAGAAGAAGAAGAAGAAGAAGAAGAAGAAGAAGAAGAAGAAGAAGAAATTCGCGATGAAGCGGGGTGTTAACTTCTGCGGTCACATACTGGTAATTACGCATGTTCAAGAGAGCAGTAGGCGCATTCAATGGCCTATATGTGCCAGAACGTGGATAATAAACAAAAGCAATTGGACAATTGAACTGACGCACTAGGCACGTGGATATTTTGACTTATTGGGCACATTTTAAGGAGGCGTGTATAAGCTAATAAGAAATATATATATATATATATATATATATATATATATATATATATATATATATATATATATATATATATATATATATATAAAACTAATATACAGATACTGGGAAAGAAAAAGAAACAGATGGAAGAAATAAACAAAGATAAGTCAAATAAAAGACACGGTGTCTTTGTATTCTTCTTTGCATGTTATACATTTCAGCGTCAAGTTAATTCTGATACAAATCATATCTGAGGTGGAAATCCAAGACAGGCCATCTAAGATTGACAACGATATAAGTTTTTTTTTTTTTTTTTAAAGTGGCAAGAAAACATCGATCATGCCCGATTGATCCACCACAGTCCACAGTAAGAGAAATGGTAATGGAGATCCAATGCAGTTAAGCTACTGCTTGTGCATGCAGTGTCCACACAACAGTCTCGACTGACTGGCAAAGCTAGAGTAATCAGGTGTGATTCAGGGAATGTCCTTGTCTAGCACACAAATACTGGTACGGTAAGAGGCGGATAAACTGATTAAAAATCGACCGCTCCTGTGAAGTGAATCAGCAAAGTGTGTGACAATTGAGGCATGTCAGTAGATACAATGAGGTTATGGCTAGCCACAATTAAAGCATACCACCATGTTTCCCAGAAGATATGACCGGGTATTATATTAATTTCAGCTTTAAAAATGCACTAGTGCTTATTTTCTGGGATCTCATTTTTTTTTTTTAAATACACAAATCTACATGTATTCAAATAGTCATGGAGCATCGCCATAACTCTCCAAATCCAGAATTCCGTCTGATCAATTGTTGTTTGAGATCCTAGGCCCATAGACACTGCAGTTTCATCCATGGCAATCATGAAGGAGAGTTGGTATTTAGAAAGTTGATGCCATCAACAAAGTACTTGAATGCAAGTGCATGTTTAATAACTTCATTCTAGCTGATGATCTTAACCAGAGTTTATTTTAGTGTTATGTCTTATAGTACAAGCATCCTGAACAATGTTGCTAGGGCTTATTTTAGTGGTATGTCTTATAGTACAAGCATCCTGAACAATGTTGCTAGGGCTTATTTTAGTGGTATGTCTTATAGTACAAGCATCCTGACAAATGTTGCTAGGGCTTATTTTAGTGGTATGTCTTATAGTACAAGCATCCTGAACAATGTTGCTAGGGCTTATTTTAGTGGTATGTCTTATAGTACAAGCATCCTGACAAATGTTGCTAGGGCTTATTTTAGTGGTATGTCTTATAGTACAAGAATCCTGACAAATGTTGCTAGGGCTTATTTTAGTGGTATGTCTTATAGTACAAGCATCCTGAACAATGTTGCTAGGGCTTATTTTAGTGTTATGTCTTATAGTACAAGCATCCTGAAAAATGTTGCTAGGGCTTATTTTAGTGGTATGTCTTATAGTACAAGCATCCTGACAAATGTTGCTAGGGCTTATTTTAGTGGTATGTCTTATAGTACAAGCATCCTGACAAATGTTGCTAGGGCTTATTTTAGTGGTATGTCTTATAGTACAAGCATCCTGAACAATGTTGCTAGGGCTTATGTTAGTGGTATGTCTTATAGTACAAGCATTCTGACAAATGTTGCTAGGGCTTATTTTAGTGGTATGTCTTATAGTACAAGCATCCTGACAAATGTTGCTAGGGCTTATTTAAGGATAAGACTTGATTTCAGGGAAACACGGTATTGCCTGACCACAAATACATGCCACAGCAAGTGATGAGTCACAACTAAAACATGTTTTACACTGAACTGATTAGTGTGATGTGTCATAAATTTAAAAAAGACAACAACATGCATATGGGATACTAAGTAACATCCTTGACGTTTTGGTACATAAATAAGAATATGAGGTCAATAAATAACAACACATGCTTTGTACAAATATGATTGATAAATAAATACAAATGTGATATTTGAGAAATGTGTTTATATGTGTGAATGCTTTTTAATACACATGTGTGAATTTACACAAACACACAAGCATACAACATGTATTAAACAAGTAACACAAACAATGGCAAACATTTATCACAGCAGATACTGATGTAAATATAGAAGCTACACAAACACACATGCATACATGTATTAAACAAGTAACACAAACAATGGCAAATACACCATAGCAGATACTGATGTACATATAGTAATAAATATAGAAGCTACACAAACACACAAGCATACAACATGTATTAAACAAGTAACACAAACAATGGCAAATACATCATAGCAGATACTGATGTAAAATAGAAGCTACACAAACAGCAAGTACAGCAATATGATATAAAACCAGTCACATATGATATTTCTTGCCCATTACATATCTGTCTTTGCAATCAGTGAAAATGCACTCTCGTCTCGCCAAGTAACGCGAGACACTCCACTCAAAACACGCCAGTTTACACTTTTCAAAGCGTACTTTGTGAATCCATTTGAGAAACAACAAACAGGTCAACACTGAAACTGTGCAAGACACTGAAAGACGAGACCGGATCAGAAGAGACATGGCAGACAACATGGGAACTAGTTATGCTACATCTGTAGTCAGACAAAACAACAGAGGTCAAGACCAAACAATATGGGAACTAGTTATGCTACATCTGAAGTCAGACAAAACAACAGAGGTCAAGACCAAACAATATGGGAACTAGTTATGCTACATCTGAAGTCAGACAAAACAACAGAGGTCAAGACCAAACAATATGGGAACTAGTTATGCTACATCTGAAGTCAGACAACACAACAGAGGTCAAGACCAAACAATATGGGAACTAGTTATGCTACATCTGTAGCCAGATAAAACAACAGAGGTCAAGACCAAACAATATGGGAACTAGTTATGCTACATCTGTAGCCAGACAAAACAACAGAGGTCAAGACCAAACAATATGGGAATTAGTTATGCTACATCTGAAGTCAGACAAAACAACAGAGGTCAAGACCAAACAATATGGGAACTAGTTATGCTACATCTGAAGTCAGACAAAACAACAGAGGTCAAGACCAAACAATATGGGAACTAGTTATGCTACATCTGTAGCCAGACAAAACAACAGAGGTCAAGACCAAACAATATGGGAACTAGTTATGCTACATCTGAAGTCAGACAAAACAACAGAGGTCAAGACCAAACAATATTGGAACTAGTTATGCTACATCTGAAGTCAGACAAAACAACAGAGGTCAAGACCAAACAATATTGGAACTAGTTATGCTACATCTGTAGCCAGACAAAGCAACAGAGGTCAAGAACAGACAAGAATAACACTGCTACAAACTGGTTGACCTTGTTTATTATGCTAACATCGTGGATAATTCTGTATAAACGCTGAAAGGAGGGAGTCCCCCCTTTGTGCAAAAGAATATTTAGGGGTCTTGTTGCCCTCAAATATTAATTACAGAATAAAATAACTGTCTTGACTGACGGCGCAGACTTTGCACGATTTATGAACTCTGTGGCACAGGAGATGATCTCACTATATTCAAATATATTACAAAAATTCTGATTCCAAAATTTTAAAGGGGCCCATTTGTCTTACTCTTTCATTTTACCCTGCACCCAAGTGTAGAAGAGTAACAACATAGTAAGTGGGCTGTTAAATTTAGTTGCATGCCTTTTAAAGCACATCACACCCAACCTCAGCAATGACTGTTTGTGACTAACTAGGTAATTGTACGTTCAATAATTTGCCATTGCTTTCTGAATGGTTGATGCTCATGCCATCAACATCAATGCAAAACAATCTGCTCTCAAATTGCCTGTAGCTGATTTCAAATTCTTGATCTGGTATGTTGAGGAATCGTAAACTGCTTTCACTAACCCCTAGTCCACAGATATGGATAGTAATAATACTAATAGTGTGGCAGTAAAGAGAATAAAGAAACAACAATACTCAACTAAATGATGCCTGGCACACAATGGAAGTCTCATGAATATTTTCCCCTAGTGAACCTTTAATGTTCATTTCATGTTGACCTCGTCCAGGATACAACATATTGACCCTGCTCTAGATAGCGATATCTTTTGAGGTATTAGATGTCCCTGTCAGGTGAAGTTAAAATATATATCTGTACCAGGAAGAATTAACTAACAACATGAACAGCGTGAGATAAGAAACAGTTCTCTGAGACACAAACGGTTGACACACTTGATAAGTGGAACACTTGTTGAAACGGAGTGATGGCAGATGTTATATCGGATTCAGTGCAGTCAATATTCTTCTCAATCCGACTGACATAGGCACAAAACAACTTGTAAGGCAGATTTTTGTGTGCCATTCCAATGTAAGTTCCTTTCCTCTTTATGAGTTGTTTTTTTTTTTGTTTAGCATATCCTTTACAGGACTTAGCTGTCAACACCAGCATCTTTCAGCTGTATGTTGATTACGCTCAGTAGTTTGCCATTGCTTTCTGAGCGGCCGGCTCAGTATCCCGCAAGTCACGAGCGGGGGTCGAACCGCCTCAGCTCTCGCTCCGCTACGAGACTCTGCGTGATAAACGGGATTACAGAGAGAAAGTGCTGTAACCCCACAGCCAGAGAGACCGGCTCTTTATGAGTAGAGATATGAAATTCTTTACATGTGTGTCTAGATATTGATATATCAATTGTAATGTTGATGTTTATGTACACCTTCGTATGAGTTGTTAGAAGTAAACAAATGTGATCGACCGATGCGACACAAGATAGTGATGCGACACAAGATAGTAGTGCCACCAAAACCGGTCGTAGAATTTTAAAGTAGAGTTCATCGACCAGGATATTTTTAAAACAGCTTGAAAGTTCAAGCTCGGAACATGATTTGTTTCGGCCCAATAAACTCTACCTCAGCTTTCGTTGTTCGGTAGCTCTCTTTCGGGTCGAGAAATGCCGAATAAAATATATACTTGGGCTCGAATCTGTCAGGTAACAACAGATGCTGCAGAATGTATAGTTACAAACAGTTCAGGATTAATCTGGGGCTGTCAAGGAACAATAGCAGATACCAAGGCTGGCAGATTTATAATTGTGGGAAAACACACATGAACTCGGGACCGAGCGTTAACCTTAGGTTCGGACGTGACGAGCTAAAATAAACTGATAGAGACTAATTAAATATGCATAGTAGTGGATGCTGATTGGATAAGTCCCTCGCGGGATGCATGGAAAAGTCCGCGTGACTTAGGTCGCAAAGCAGCGCTAGCATCCGGAGAAAATATATATTCGGCGGAATCGAGCCAGTGGAAGAGTTGAACAGGAGAGAGTGGACAGTTGAGACTGGACTCCGGGAGCGGCGGGGGTTTGTGTGCTTTTGGGCAGCCCAAAGGAATTAGTTACAGGACTTCAGAAATTGTGGCTGATCAGTGCCCAAGTCTATAGAGTACCTGCAGGAAAAGGAAGTGAAGGAAGACGGACAGGCGCCCATGCTGTAACTAGTCTGAATCACTGAGAGGACGACTAAAGGATCTGTGGACGGAATCTACCCAAGGCAGATAAGCCAAAGAAGGGAAAGACACACAGAGTCCGAGGGTCGCAAAGTGCAAGAAAGCCAGCTAAGGAAACCGCTTATTAGTTGCAGTAGATGGCTAAACGTCAGATAGGACAAATTCTAGCCTGAGACACTGCGGTTGGAATCACACAGGAGACTAAGGTCAAACATGACTGGAAAACGTCAGGTGGGATCCACAACAAACGAGAGATTGAGAAGAGCAAATATATATCAACTGTGGAACCCAGAAGGACAACGGGACGACAGAAGCTGAACGTAAGTTGGCGTAAGACTAGATAGACCTAATTAGTATAATTGTTAGACTATAATCAGGTACTTTAGTTTAGAAAGCTATAGTAAACTACCGTAGGTGAACTTACCAAGTAATCATGAACAACCGACAAATGCTAGGTTTGACTCTGAAGTCCTGCAAAGGACCCACATATAACTAGCTAGCTAACTATAATAGCAGTCTGAACCAGGAAGCATTGGCAAACTACTGAATGTTAACCCGCTTAGAAATCACAATCTGGCAAATGTCAGCACTAAATGCGACGTCCTGCAAATGGCCTATATCTATCTGACTGAACTAGAGTGATGGGAGTCAAATTAATCGGTTAGATGAGCAGAGTGTAGATAAGCTAAATATGTATAAGAGGACAATTCGTTATACAACAATTATATGCACTAGCAGGCTGGTATCTGATTGAAAAGAGCCTAACAGATCTGGGTAATATCGAGGCAAAAGGGCACCTGCTTCAGATATAGACAAACACAGCAGTTGAAATTAGCAGACGAGCGTGTACCTGAGAAGCAGTCACTTTGTCAACCCAAACAATGAGGCCAGGTGACTATTGCGATGAATGGACAACGCTCGGGAGCAGGCCTACAAATGAAGGAATGTGTGTCTTTTGTCCGATTAGACAGAGGTGAAGCGGAGTCAGACACCGGGGCTACTAAGTTATTGCGGAATAATAGGTTGGCCTTGCGAGGTACAGGCGTTTAGTTCGGATCTACACAAAAAGCAGGGGGAAAGGCTTAAAGGACTGTCCAGAAGTATTAGGCATCGCGTCGGGAAATAGGCGATAACAGTTGTACTTAAATACAGATAGATTACTGTGTTTACAGTACTGTTGTTAATTTATGTTATGGCTAAGATATATGTAGTAAAAATAGGGATACATAAAGCTGATGTTGCTGATAAGGCTTAATACTAGTATAGATAAAGAAGCGATAAATGCTAGGGACTCTGTAGGTAGGGAAAGACTTAGGTTTATCTTGATATGACGCTCACGTAGCGAAGATAGTCAAAAGTATTGCTTTTGTTATGTTTCAGGTAGTCATCCAACTTGCCTGGGTAAAACAGTTACCCGCTGAACAAGTTGGAGGGGAGCGAATTGTCCCCCATGGGTATACGGACTAATGGATCAATGGGTTATATATGGCCTAATAAGTAAATGGACCACTAATGTCGAATGGTCGCTACGAAATAGACGACGGCCAGTGTAATTCCTAGCTTTAGTCCTTGGCTTCATGCGGTTATTAGGTGGTCATAGGTAGCATTTCCCTAACATCCAGTTGCATAGCCTACTATATTATCTATCTCTCCCTTGTGAGGTCATGCATTATTGTATTGTTCTGCATTGGTTATACGTTATGTGTCTGTAATGGATGAAATGATCACCTTACTTGTTATGTCGAAGATTGTCACTCTGTTACAGTTCAGAAGGAAATAAATATATGTTTGAGTTGCCTTTCATTTCGACTTGTCAATCTGAGGTTGTGTAGGTTGGAGTAGTTTAGAGACCTTCTGAGGTGGGCTGTTCATCTCTTCTATAACCTGACAGTATTCCACAAGACATTGATGGAGCGGTAGTAATATCAACTACCGTTCTCACGCGGAAACACGAACCTAAATCTGCCCTATCCCTTCCTCTCCTCCTTTCTCTGTCACCTTCTCCTCTTTCTTCCCTCTTCTTGCTTCATCATCCCTTATTATCAAAGATAGTGCATTGTAGGCAGAGCTCGGCTGAGGAACGACCGCTTAGGCTTCGCTCTATTTCATATAATTTCCCTCATTTTCCCTCTCACCCTTCTTTCTTTTCCCATTCTCTCCTTCTCGCTCTCCCTCTTTCTTTATTATCGAAGATAGTGCGTTGCAGGCAGAGCATGAGTGAAGAACGACCTCTTATGTTTCACATTATTTCATATCATTTCCCTCAATTCCCTCTTCTTTCGCTCCTCTCTCTCTCTCCTCCCTTCCTCTCTCTTTTTTTTTTTTTTACCTAACACACAAAGATCTATATCTTTGCTTTATTGACTACACAAAGACTTTCGATAAAGTGAGACATGTCGACATGATAAGGATGCTTGAAGATCTACAAATTGATGGAAAAGACCTTAGACTTGTAAACAACATATATTGGAAACATCAAGCTGCCATCAGAATTGATAACAATGTAGGTCAATATCAGCCTATTGAAAGAGGTGTGAGACAGGGATGTTTAATGTCTCCGGATCTTTTTTCCCTTACAGTTGATTGCAGACAATGAACAGGACCTGTAAAATTTAGTAGATACGGTTGTTGCACATAGTGAACTACTAGGGTTAGAACTGAATATTAAGAAGACACAGATTATGGTCGTCACTGGAAAGAAAGAAATACCACAATGTAATATACAAGTAAATGGGCATATTCTTAAGCAAGTGAATCGATAGTTATCTTGGAATTGTCATAACATCTGATGGGAGATGCCTTAAGGAGATTAAAACAAGAATTGCCATTGCGAAGGTAGCCTTTTGCAAGATGAAAAACATACTGACCAATAAAAAGATCTCAATTCAAAAAAGAAAAAGAGTGTTGAAGTGCTACATAGACCCTGTACTTTTGTATGGATTAGAAGCAGTCAAGCTGAAAAGCATCTGATGGCTGTGGAAATGTGGTTTCTGAGGAGAATGCAAAGAATACCATGGACAGACAAAAAAACCAATGAACGAGTTCTTCAAGAAACAAATGAATATCATAAACTGATTAGAGTTATTAGACGTAGACAGTCAAAATTTTTTGGGCATGTTATGAGAAGAAATGACTTGGAAAACTTGGTGACGACCGGCAAGATCGAAGGAAAGAGACCAAGGGGAAGACCGAGAAGTAAATACCTGGATGGCTTGGTCACATGGCATGGTCGAGACAGAAACATGGAGCTGATCCACGACTCTGGTGATCGAGTGAGATGGCAGAACATGACCGCCCACGCTTATCGGCATGGCACTTGATGGATGGATGTGTTGTGTTGCATATGTTTCAGACTTAGATGTATTGTTTGCCCTTGTATAATAATGACAGTTATTCTGTTTTGATGATTCTACCTTTAATGAAAACAATACTTAATTATTTTGCTGAATATGCAGATTTTGTATTTAGGTAGTAGAAAAAACAAATGTAAAAATGCAGAAATAAATATCATAATGGGTGACTTCAATGCGAAAGTAGGAAATCAAGGCGATAGAGGCACAGTAAGCAAATATGGCATGGGAGAACGAAACAAGATACAGACTTGTAGAACAGGCAAAAGAGCATGAAATGATTGTCAGAAACACCTGGTTTAAACAACATTATTGAAGATTATGGACATGGATGAGTACTGACAGCAGGATTAGAAACCAAACTGATGTTATCTTGATTAGGTTTCGAAATGCATTAACAATCGCAAAAGCAATTCCAAATGCAGACTGCTACAGTGATCACAGAATGATTACAGGCACATTGAAGGTAAAGGTAAAAAAAAGTCAAGTATACACTAGGAAACACTAAATATGATCTGTGTGCATTGATAAATGACAAGGAAATACAAGACAATCTTAACATAGAAGTAATGAACAGATCTGATATACTGTCTGATCTAGAGATCCTATTTCAAGATGTGGATGATCAATGGGACATGTTGAAGAATTCAGTCAGTTTGGTTGCAGAAACAGCTATTCCAAAATTAAAGAAAGTAGGTCGTAAGAAATGGATGACTGAAGAAATTTTAAGACTAATGGAAACAAGAAGACAACAAAAATAATCCTGACAAATATCAAGAAATTCACAAACAAGTCAGAACATTATGTAAGGAGGCAAAAGAAGCATGGCTATGAGAAAAATTGCAAAGAAATTGAAAAACAACACAATAGTAAAAATACCAAATTAATGCACAAAAGAATTTCAGGAGCATACTAATAAAAGAAGTCGTACATCAACAGGCTGCCTAAAAACAAAAGATGGAAAAATCATTATAGAAAAAGATAAGATTATACGTGTATGGTCAGATTATATGAAAAACCTTTATGATGATACAAAAGAAGAACAGTGTGATATTTGAAATAATAATGAAGGACCATCAATTTTGAAGATGGAAGTTCAGAATGCTCTTAACCATATGAAAACTAGCAAGACCCCCGGTTCAGACAACATTACAACAGAAATTATCAATACCTTAGAAGAGTATGGAATAGACTAAGTCACCAGACCGCTGAACACAATATATGATACTGGAGATTACGTAATACTCCTGAATTATGTAATTCTACAATTACTGTAATTCCAAAGAAATCAGGAGCCTTGGAATGTGATCAACATTAAACAATTAGTACAATGAACCACATCACGAAGATTTTCTAAGGATTATCATGCAAAGGGTTAGGAAGAAAATACAACCCGAAATAGGAGAAGAACAATGTGGGTTTGTAGTAGGCAAGGGTACAGTAAATGCTATGTATGTACTGAGAACATTAAGTGCACGTTCTATAGCAGTACACAAAAACCTACATCTTTGCTTTATTGACTACACAAAGGTTTTCAATAAAGTAAGACTTATCAACATGATAAAGATGCTTGCAGATCCACAAATTGATGGGAAAGACCTTATACTTGTAAAAAACATATAGTGGAAACAACAAGCTGCCATAAGGATTGATAATGAAGTAGGTCAATATCAGCCTATTAAGAGAGGTGTAAGACAGGGATAGTGTAATGTCTCCAGATCTTTTTTCCCTGTACAGTTAAAGTATTTTCAGAAATATAGAAGATACGGAAGGAATCATAATTGAGGGATGTAACATCAATAAGATTAGATATGCAGATGATACAGTATTGACTGCAGACAATGAGTTGGATCTGCAACATTTAGTAGATGTGGTTGTTGCACATAGTGAACAACTTGGGTTAGAAATGAATTGTACGAAGACAGATTATGATCGTCACTAGGAAGAAGGAAATATCACAATGTAATATATTAGTAAATGGGAATATTCTTAAATAAATGAACATATACAATTATCTCAGAACAGTCATAACATCTGTGGAAGATGCCTTGAAGAGATTAGAATAAGAATCGCCATGGCGAAGGTAGCCTTTTGCAAGATGAAAAACATATTGACTAAGTGCTACATAGAACCTATACTTTTGTATGGATGCCAAGCGTGGACAATAAGCAGTCAAGCTGAAAAACAGCCGATTGCTGTGGAAATGTGGTTTCTGAGGAGAATGCAAAGAATACCGTGGACAGACAGAAAAACCAATGAACAAGTCATTCAAGAAACAAATGAAGATCGTAAACTGATTAGAGACATTAGACGTAGACAGTCAAAATTGTTTGGGCATGTTATGAGAAGAAATGACTTGAAGAACTTGGTGACGACTAGCAATACGAAGGGAAGAGACCAGCTGAAAAACATCTGATGGCTGTGAAAATGTGGTTTCTGAGGAAAACGCAAAGAATAAAATGGACAGGCAGAAAAACTAATGACCAAGTCCTACAAGAAACAAATGAAAATTGTACACTGATCAGAGAAATTTAGACAGACAGTCAACATCTTTTGGTCACATAATGTGAAAAAATAAATTGGAGAACTTGGTGACAACTGGCAAGATCGAGGGTAAGGCAGAGAATTAAATACCTGGATGGCTTGGTCATGTGGTATGGTCGAGATAGGAGCACTGAGCTGATCCATGACTGGTGATCGAGTGAGATGGTGAAACATGACCGCCCTACTTATCGGTACGGCTCATGATGAATTAATGCAGGCAGTAATTTACATCAGACCAGTTGTGCTGTATGGCTCTGAAACCTGGAGTACAATGAAAGGAGACGAAGCCTTGCTACAAACCTTTGAGAACAAAGTTTTAAGACGCATCTTTGGACCCATTAGGGATACACAAAGTGGAGAGTGGAAAAGAAGAAGTAACAAAGACATTTATGATCTGTTTAAGTCCCCGCTAATCACTGGTATCATGAAGGCTAATAGACTACAATGGCTGGGGCATATAGAAAGAATGGAAGATAATAGGGAAACAAAACTCGCTTACACTCAGGAAATAAATGATCCAAGAAGACGGTGGAGAGATAATATATATACAAAACTACAAGCACTTGGAATCAACGACTGGCAAGAGAAGGTCAACCAGAGAGACGAATGGAGACGGATTGTATCTGCAGCAAAGACCTCAATGGCTCGGAACGCTGAAGGAGAAGAAGAAGAAGAAGAAGAAGAAGAAGAAGAAGAAGAAGAAGAAGAAGAAGAAGAAGAAGAAGAAGTAATTGACAAGTTTATCCAGCTTGTATCTTAGTAGTAATTTAGTCCAAACCCACAACCAAGTATCCCAAAGGAAGAGCTGGCTTCCTAGGGACGGGCAGGAGTTCGGCTCTGTGAGCAATGAAAGGGGTAAGAAGACAACATGGTGACCACCATGTGCATACGTGAACAGCCAAGCTGGAGGCCACAACAAAGGCAAATGTCCGGGGAAGAAGCTAACTTCTCACAGCCGAAGGTACTAGAATATGTGTAACGATATGAAGCACTGGGTGCGCAAGGTTCTTCCTGAGGGAGGGGTGGCGTTGGAGCAAGCACAATGCACATTTTTAGGGTAAGTGAGAAAATGACTCAATGTCTCAAAACAGGGTGGGACTGTACGGCAGGAGAAAGACACCTGGAGTCATGACCTAGGTGGGCCTGCCCCCAGAGTATGTCAGGAAGGCAACAGGCTGAAACATTCCAGGAAGGGGGAACTTTTCTGACAATCACAAGCCTCCTGTCGTGCTTGCTCCACACAGAGTTTTTAATTGATACATGTCTATCTAGATTTTGGTAAGCTAATTGTTATGTATATGCTTATCTCTAGACCTCAGTTTGTCATCTGTAATTTGCATGCAAGTTGATGAGATGTTGATCTGTCAGTTAATTGAGATGTTTGTATCTAAATGTTGGTGTAAAATGAGACTGACATGTCAGTTCAGTTAGATGTTGGTATAAAAGTCAGTTAGTGTAAATGTTTGAATCCAGATTCAGTATAACAGTTAAATTTAACCCCCAAGCCAGATCTGCTATTGGGTGAAGAGTTTGGCCGTCACATATTCTAGACCAGTGGTTCTCAACCAGTGGGGAATTCCCCCCCCCCCCAAGGGGGAATTTTAGGGTTTCCAGGGGAGGAATTAAGATTATTTCTAAGATCACGTTACTACAAGAACCGCTTACTTGATATTGTTTTTCCCTCCATATTTTACAGTTCTGTGCTTCTCGCTCTTCTGACATTGGTTTTTAATTTTATAACATAAGTAGACCCACAAATCACATTTTATGTAGACGTCTAGACATGTTCTAGTATCAATCAATCAATCATGTACCATGCCGGAAAGCGTAGGCGGTCATGACTCGCCATTTCACTCGATCACCAGAGTCGTGGATCAGCTCGATGTTCCTGTCTCGTCCATACCATGTGGCCAAGCCATCCAGGTATTTTCCTCTCAGTCTGTTCCCTTCGATCTTGCCAGTTGTCACTAAGTTCTCCAATCCATTTCTTCTCATAACATGTCCAAAAAATTTTGACTGTCTGCGTCTAATTTCTCTAATCAATTTACGAGTTTCATTTGTCTCCTGTAGTACTTGGTCATTGGTTGTTCTAGTATATGTTATTAAATTTAACTTCCAGTTTTGTGTATACTGTGTGTGTGTGTGTGGGGGGGGGGGGAATTTATAGGGAGGAAATACAAAATAAAAAGGAGGGGGGGGGGGGGGGAATGACGTTCTGAAAATATGGTGAAGAGTTGCATGAGCCAAAAAAAAGGTTGAGAACCACTGTTTTAGACCATGGCAACATGAGGTGAGGTGGATAGTTCCCTTCCTTGCTGACTTGTCTTTAAAGACAATTCTGAAAATGATCTGGTTCCCTCTTTGTGGGGCTGGTTCAACTCCAGAGCTCTACTGGTCAAAACAGAGGAATGAGCCTGAATCACCATCTTGTCAGACAAGTGCACTAACTTTTATACTTCCTTGGTTCCTAGAGACCTTGACATATCAGTTATAACTGAGAATGTATGATTAAGTTGTGTATACAGGCCTTGGTATCCTAGTTATAATTGAGACTGTATTATATATATATATATATATATATATATATATATATATATATATATATATATATACGTGGATAGGCCTTAGGTTCATACCAGAATGCGATCAGCGTTGCCAGTAGTGGGTTGTGCTCAATATTTGAATGTCAAATCCCGAAACAACCAAATAATCAATATATATATATATATATGGACCTTGATATCTCAGTTAGTAATTAGATTTCATTAGTAACATGTGTATCTAGATCTTGGTATGTGTTGTAGTTGAGGTTTTCTTAACCTTGGTATCTCAGTTATAATTGAGGTTTTCTAGACACAGCTATCTTAGTTATAACTGAGGTTTTCTTAACCTTGGTATCTCAGTTATAATTGAGGTTTTCTAGACACAGCTATCTTAGTTATAACTGAGGTTTTCTTAACCTTGGTATCTCAGTTATAATTGAGGTTTTCTAGACACAGCTATCTTAGTTATAACTGAGGTTTTCTTAACCTTGGTATCTCAGTTATAATTGAGGTTTTCTAGACACAGCTATCTTAGTTATAACTGAGGTTTTCTTAACCTTGGTATCTCAGTTATAATCGAGGTTTTCTAGGCACAGCTATCTGTTATAAGTGAGATTGTCTAGACCCTGGTATCTCAGTTATAATTGAGATTGTCTAGACCCTGGTATCTCAGTTATAATTGAGATTGTCTAGACCCTGGTATCTCAGTTATAATTGAGATTGTCTAGACCCTGGTATCTCAGTTATAATTGAGATTGTCTAGACCCTGGTATCTCAGTTATAATTGAGATTGTCTAGACCCTGGTATCTCAGTTATAATTGAGATTGTCTAGGCCCTGGTATCTCAGTTATAATTGAGATTGTCTAGACCCTGGTATCTCAGTTATAATTGAGATTGTCTAGACCCTGGTGTCTCAGTTATAATTGAGATTGTCTAGACCCTGGTATCTCAGTTATAATTGAGATTGTCTAGACCCTGGTATCTCAGTTATAATTGAGATTGTCTAGACCCTGGTATCTCAGTTATAATTGAGATTGTCTAGACCCTGGTATCTCAGTTATAACTGACATTGTCTAGACCCTGGTATCTCAGTTATAATTGAGATTGTCTAGACCCTGGTATCTCAGTTATAATTGAGATTGTCTAGACCCTGGTATCTCAGTTATAATTGAGATTGTCTAGACCCTGGTATCTCAGTTATAATTGAGACTTTCAGATGTGAATCTAGACCTAGTATCTCAGTTATAATTGAGATTGTCTAGACCCTGGTATCTCAGTTATAATTGAGATTGTCTAGACCCTGGTATCTCAGTTATAAGTGAGATTGTCTAGACCCTGGTATCTCAGTTATAATTGAGACTAAGATTAAGATGTGTATCTAGACCTGGTATCTCAGTTCTAAGTTAGGTTTTTTAGACCTTGTAATAGCAACAACAATTTAGATATGTATGTATATATACAAGTGTGTCAATTATAGATTAGATGTTTATAACGATTTTGGTATGTCAGTCATAACTTGTTACGTGAGTTACAACTTACATGCTCACCTCATAATGATAAACACAGAACAATTAAATTATTTGCTAGCAGAAATCAATACTTTAATGTTAGAACCAAGGCAAAGGAGCAATTCAGACTGGACTGCACTCTTAGTTCTTCACACTGGAAGGTAAAAGTAAAGCAAACTGCTATTCCACGCCTCAAGATGTACTGGGTATATGGTACTGGCCTCATATTTGTATAGACCAATCAGTACATGATTAGGGATGTGGTCAATTTCATGCTGGCTGGCTGGCTTTACTTCCCAGAACATTTCCTGGCACCCATATTAGGCTAGACATCTCAGCCTCAATGGGGATCCACAAGCATAATCACTGGGCCGACGAGCAAGCATGAAAGCCACCACACCATCAACCTTCCACAGACGTGGGTTTTATGACACATGTAACAACCAGCTAGTTCAGCAAATATTTGTCTACACTTGCTGCTCACACAAACAGACCATTACAAGCCAGCAGACACACTGCATAGCGTGAACATGAAAGACATTAGAATAAGGAAGAACAATGAAGTCTTTCTAAAGTATAAACAGAAATGTAGATGATTAAAATTATGAAGTGTTTGCATATGCATCAATTCAAGGTTTAAAAAACAACTATGCACATTATTTCTTCATATAAACAGTTCTTTTTCTTCCTGCTATACTTTTACAGATATTCTTCATTTGTCGAACAAAGGTCTTTGTGATACCTCCTAGAGAAGTCAGGTGCATATGTACAATGCAGTTTATGCCTTTACCAGGAGGTTCCCACGTAATCAGCCATCTACCCACATTCAAAGACAGTGCATTTAACTTTGTTATAAACCTCTATAACTCAAAGACTAGTGTGCCAAACTTTGGTGTGCATTTATGTCATGTTTTACTTATCCCAGATAAAATCCATCACAGGCAGTGGACTAACAATGGTTAGTTTTCTCCCTTAAAATTGTTGCCTAGAACAGTTGCCTTATGGCCTGCTTTATGCCATTTCCTACTGCTATGGGATTTTTAACATGCACAACCTGGACACAGGATTGCATATTTTTCACCTTGATCTGAGAAGGCAAGTACCTGATTCAACTATACAAGTGATCAGATATAATACTAAAACTGATTATGGTAAAAGTTCTCAGGTTCATGCAGAGTTAGAGGTGGACGCCAAAACCTGTCAGCCAAGGACAATACATACATCAATTTATGGCAATTCTCATAAATCTGAATTCTTTCTTTAAATAAATGTTCATTACTGGTATAATATGATAGAAGAAATCCCCAGACACTAACTTACATCCATGAAAGGTAAGTAGGCAAACAATAGAAATCAAATGATACACATAACATGGAAAGCTACAGGCCCACCAGATGGTGTGCTTGTCACACCTACAAGATGACAGTACTTCCAGAATGTGATACCTGATTCTATCTTTTATCTTCTATGAGTTTCAGTCAATACCAGCTTGCCACACCCCCATGATGACAGTGCCTCCAGAATGTGATACCTGATTCTATCTTTTATCTTCTATGAGTTTCAGTCAATACCAGCTTGCCACACCCACATGATGACAGTGCCTCCAGAATGTGATACCTGATTCTATCTTTTATCTTCTATAAGTTTCAGTCAATACCAGCTTGCCACACCCACATGATGACAGTGCCTCCAGAATGTGATACCTGATTCTATCTTTTATCTTCTATGAGTTTCAGTCAATACCAGCTTGCCACACCCCCATGATGACAGTACCTCCAGAATGTGATACCTGATTCTATCTTTTATCTTCTATAAGTTTCAGTCAATACCAGCTTGCCACACCCACATGATGACAGTGCCTCCAGAATGTGATACCTGATTCTATCTTTTATCTTCTGAGTTTCAGTCAATACCAGCTTGCCACACCCACATGATGACAGTGCCTCCAGAATGTGATACCTGATTCTATCTTTTATCTTCTATAAGTTTCAGTCAATACCAGCTTGCCACACCCACATGATGACAGTACCTCCAGAATGTGATACCTGATTCTATCTTTTATCTTCTATGAGTTTCAGTCAATACCAGTGAGTTTCTTTCACATATTTCAATAGCCCTCAGGATTCTTCAGCAAGTTGATAACTGGGCATTGTGTATATGACAACCCGTTAAGCGTACATCTGCGTGATTCTGTTGTTCAGTTCTAATTCTTGCGCATGCTTCCTCTCACAAAGTAGTTTCCAGCTGAACTGAGCTTTTCTTCACTCTTAATGAATAGTCTGACCTGTGTTGTCCTGTGCAAGCACATGACTTCCCCAGCACTTCCCTCAACAGTACTAAACTACTGAAATGAATAACTATTTATGATGTGAAAGAAAAACACATCACGATGCTAATTATTTCCTTATATACGATATGTGCATTTTAAGAAAACAAATATTATTTATATAATTATTGCATAAATCACATTAGGGTATGAATCAGACCAATTCTTCCTTTATATAAAATATCCATTCTGAGTCATTTAAAATTAGTTATAATTTATTTACATGCATTACCGTACCTAATGGTGTGACCGAGTCGTGTGAATGCTTTTATACTGGTGACCATGTAAAAAATGCTCATATGATAACATGATCTAATACCTTCAGAGACCACTGAAATTAATAATCTTCACTAACACAGCTTATACATAAGGAGATACACAATCTTTAGAAACTACACCAATAACCCCTAAATGCTAACAGAAATCTTATGATCCCTAAATGTTAGGAGAAAACGTGATCCCTGTATGCTAGGAGAATACATATGATCCCTAAATGCTAGGAGAAAAATTAATCCCTGTATGCTAGGAGAATACATACAATCCCTAAATGTTAGGAGGAAACATGATCCCTAAATGCTAGGAGAAAACATAATCCCTAAATGCTATGAGGAAACATGATCCCTAAATGCTAGGAGAAAACAAGATCCATGTATGCTAGGAGAATACTTATGATCCCCAAATGCTAGGAGAAAACATGATCCCTAAATGCTAGGAGAAAATGATGATCTTTAAATGCTAGGAGAAAAATGATTACCCTAATGAAATAACATTTTATTTCCTCCATTATACAAAATTCCATAATAATAATATTCAATTCATGTTTCTGTGGCCATAATACTTATACAGATACTTGATATAGTTAACTAGCTTGGTATATTTTTAAAGAATTGGTGTGGCCACTTTCAGGAGAGATTAGTTCAATTATAGATCTTATTCCTTACCGTTTCAGTATAATACTAGTTTTAGATTTTTATCCTTCCAAATTTCAAGGTAAGATTAGTTCTAGATGTTTTCACACCCAGTTTCAATGTGAAATTAGTTCTAGATATTTTTCCTTCCAGTTTCAATACATAATTGCTTCTAGATAATATTTTCCCATTTCAATGTGTGATTAGTTGGAACTAGACATTAGTTCCAGTTTCCATATAGGAATTGTTGAAAAAGTGATTGTTCTAGTTTTAATATGCAATTAATTAAATGTAATTGGTCCCAGGTGTGATTGTTTCCAATTTAAATGTGTGATTAATTACATATGTCATTAGTAATTGGTCCCAGATGTGATTATTTCCAGTTTCAATGTTTGATTACTTAGATGTAAATGGTCCCAGATGTGGTTGTTTCTAGTTTCAATGTGTGGTTGGTTCTTAGATGGTCTGTCCTTGTTTCAGTATGTGATTAGTTCTGTAGATGGTTTGTTCCAATTTCAATGTGATGTATTCTAGATGTGTCCGGCTCCAATTTCAACATATTAATAGTTCCAGATGTGATTTGTTTTTCCAGCATGTGTAATGAGTCTCATGCTCTATCAAACTTACTTAAGTTTTAATCTGGACATCTGCACTTACAGGTAGCATGATAAAATCAAGGCGAATGTATGCACATTTGAGCACCTTACCCAGCTTGCTAGCAAACCAGAGTTAAACTAGTCTGGTCCCATTTACCTTAAGTACTTGTAAATTAATAAAACAACAACAAAAACATATATAACACATCAAATCTTGGTTCGTGTGCACACCGGAATGAGTATTGTTGCTTGGGTACAGCTATAAATTCAGGATTATGAAATGTTCACAGATTGAAGCCATTGTGTCTTATAAATAGTTTGTGAATAAATTAATAAATAAACCAGCAATTCACTGTGGACTAATCAAGTGGGTGAATCTTCCATTTGAGGCCATTAGAAGTCAATTATGAATTCCAGCAAGGACAACTTTCCTGTAGCAATTTTGCTTGAATGCACAGATTTTAAGCTTCCAACAAGTCACTATAGTGTGTTTTTTTTTGGTTGCCTCAATATAAAATTGAATATCTCAGTAACGAACTGAGATAAAATGATGAGATTTAGTATATAACCTTATCATTATGTCCACCCAACAAAAACATTTTTGTTCTAGAGATTTTACAGCAGATTTCAAAGTTAGCTTATATACGGTATATTAATTATGACTTAAAGATTACGTCCATGATTTTAACAGTTTTACAGCTTCCCCAAGATTCGACCCAAATTATTCAAAATTTTCACGTGACTTTCGTTTTCAAACAAACAGCGCGAAAATTCAGAGGCGTCTCCAAATGTGGGTTCTTTCATGAAACGTGATTATATAAATAAACTAGCTGACAAGGCCCGGTTTCTGGTGGAAATCAATCAATCAATCAATCTATCTGTCTGTCTGTCTGTCTGAATGTCTGCCGGTCGGCTGACCCATCCACCGACCGACCGACCGACCGACCTACCGATATCTATCTATCTATCTATCTATCTATCTATCTGTCTGTCTGTCTGTCTGTCTCTGTCTGCCTGTCTGCCTGCCTGCCGGCCCACCCACCCACCGACCGATCGACCGACGTACCGATATCTATCTACCTATCTATCTATCTATCTATCTATCTAATCTATCTAATCTATCTAATCTATCTGTCTGTCTGCCTGCCTGCCTGCCTGCCGGCCCACCCACCCACATACCGACCGACCGACCGACAGATATCTATCTATCTATCTATCTATCTATCTATCTATCTGCCTGCCTGCCGGCCCGACCACCCACCCACCGACAGACCGACCGACCTACCGATATATATCTATCTATCTATCTATCTATTTATCTATCTATCTGTCTGTCTGTCTGTCTGTCTGTCTGCCTGCCGGCCCACCCACCCACATACCGACCGACCGACCGACAGATATCTATCTATCTATCTATCCATCCATCCATCCATCCATCCATCCATCCATCCATCCATTCGTCTGTCTGTCTGTCTGCCTGCCTGCCGGCCCACCCACCCACAAACCGACCGACCGACCGACCTACCGATATCTTTCTATCTATCTATCTATCTATCTATCTATCTATCTATCTATCTATCTATCAGCCTGCCTGCCGGCCCGACCACCCACCCACCGACAGACCGACCGACCTACCGATATCTATCTATCTATCTATCTATCTAATCTAATCTATCTGTCTGTTCTATCTATCTAATCTATCTGTCTGTCTGTCTGTCTGCCTTCCTGCCGGCCCACCCACCCACTAACCGACCGACCTACCGATATCTATCTATATATCTATCTATCTATCTATCTATCTGCCTGCCGGCCCGACCACCCACCCACCGACAGACCGACGGACCTACCGATATCAATCTATCTAATCTATCTGTCTGTCCTATCTATCTAATCTATCTGTCTGTCTGTCTGTCTGCCTGCCTGCCTACCCACCCACCCACTAACCGACCGACCTACCGATATCTATCTATCTATCTATCTATCTAATCTATCTGTCTGTCTGCCTGCCGACCCACCCACCCACCCACCGACCGACCGACCCACCGACCGACCGATCCACCCACTCAGCCAGCCAGCCAGCCATCCATCCACCCACCTATCTTTCTGCCTACCTACCTACCTACCTACCTTTCTGTCTGTCCGGGCCGTGTCATTCATTTTATTCGGAGACTGCCGAGGGTCGTCGCTGGAGCTACGGAGTTCGTGCTTTGTGCGACGCTTTCCGCGCTGCGGAAAGAAACTGAGCCATATGGGATAAAAACCCGGTGCAATGCAGCCGATTCTGTCGACTGTAAGCTACTTCTTTGATTGCACCCACTCCCATACGAATCCAGATACGCCTTTGTTTGTCATCTGAATTTGCAGGTCCTCATTACCGTAAACATAACTTTTTTAACAAGAAATCACTAGTTGTTGAGCAAAACATCAAAGGAATGATGCCGCTTTTAATGATTTAAGTTGTTTTTGGACATATCAAAGACATATTCCTTGGGTGGGGGTAAATATAAGACGGCTGGAAAAATTTCATAACGATGCAACAGATAGTTTTCAAAATAATTGATCTTGAATGACGGCATAAATTTCCGGACAGACTATAGATGATGTGTTTCAACACTAGGAATGGCAATATTGTTAGTAACTAGTTTCTTTAAAACAAATATTCAGCTATGAGTGTGAATGTTTGAAACTGCTTTAACACATTTCTGACAGGAATCATCTTACTAAAGTGTAAAACATTTAATCCCAGTAATTTCTGTTTAGATGGATATTCATGACCCTTCTAGTAGGAGGGCAGTGCAAAGTAGCTGTTGTTGTGTCTCTCGCCTTGCATTGTGGGCAGTTTTAGTTCTCTTTTCTGTGTGAGGTGCGTAGCTCTCTCCAGAAAGAAACCTGGCTGTCGTAGAATATCTTGGATGTATAAATCCATCTACTTCTAGGTCTTCCTTGCACTGTTAAGCCTTATATTTTGTTGGTTTGATATGTGCCAACTCCCAACAGTGCTGATACCTAGCCAATAGACCATGACTTTCCATTTTATGAATGTTTGCAGAGCTTTAAATACTCCTGAACTGAACAGGGAAGGGAAGACTGCCCTGTGAATAGAGGAATCATGATGCCTCATTGGAAGAACAGTGATACTGTCTCTGGAACAGCAGCAGTAATGTTCTTGCACTGGTAGAAGAACAATAATAATGTCTTCATACCAGAATATCAGTAATGATACATCCAAGCCTGAACAGCAGTGACAATCCATCCAAGCCCGGATAGCAGTAATGATCCACCCAAGCCTGGATAGCAGTAATGATCCATCCAAGCCTGAATGACAGTTATGCTCCCTTCATGGTTGAGAACAGTAACCAGCTGCCACAAAGAACATGTGAACACAGTGGTAAAGGAACCTAGTTTTGCCCTTGATCAGTTTCATTGTCCAGAAGCTACAACAGCTATCATCAAGTTTTCCCTTTACCAAAGAAGAACCATTTCATCTTTTTGCCGGTGTCTAGTACTCCTTCAGACTTCACTTTGTGACGATTCTTGGTGCGTGGTAAAGTGGCGATGGCATTGACTCTGTGGATGGAACTGATCACCTCAGCTGTGTTTGCTCGAGACAAATGCCCTTTACCTGTGTAGACATAAGGTACACAGATCAGAATACAAAATAAACTAGTAATAAAGTAGCCCCATTTACATGACATTAAGGCAGACTTATGTATAGGAGCAGTTACATGGCATTACGGCAGACTTATGTAAAGGAGCATTGACATGGCATTAAGGCATATGTAAACAGAGAAACGTCTTGATTTTCCTCTCATGTATTTTGGTAAGAAAACAAGTCAGACTGGTAACACACGAGTTGGTATAGAACTGCTGTGCATCATTATTTGTTTGGTTGCATATTGATGTTGGGTGCTTAAATAGTGGTGATCAATGTTGTTCTACTGCACATATTGCTACCTCTCAACTGATCTCACCCAGTAAGAACAAACTTTCTACATATTTAACTCTGAACTCTGTTTGACATTGGGTATATTATATTGGGAATATTATGATGCTGATTCTAGCTGATCTGTCAATCTCAATAAACTGATCCTATATTTAAAAATTTTTTCTTTAAATTGCCGCCATACTTAATATTCATTTGCCCATTCTTTACCAAGGAATTCACTACACTATAGATGTTAGCTTCCCTAACAAATTCTTTAGGAATAAACTGTACTTTCATCAATTATTTCCTGTGTGAGTTTTATTTCCTAAGCTCACACTTTAACAAGAAACTCATGAAGATTAAGTACGACCAAATACACCAAGCAAAGATATTGTCTTCAGTCTATATCAAGGAATTAACACGTTAATCAGTGATGCCTTACACGACTAGGCCTATCTATATTCCTTCATGAAAGTTTACAGCAAGAAACTTATGTTCCATTGAAAATTCCTCCCAACATGATCAAACACATTTTCTTCACTGATTCTACATATCAACACTGCATTGAATGTTTACACTTCCCAAGCACTTTCAATGTTCTTAAGAAAACTGTTCTTCATCACCCTATGGTAGCAAATTTCAACCTTGTCTTGCAGAACCATGAAGCCATGACTGGCATACATGGGCACCATGGATTTGTTCATATTTAGCTGCAAACTGAAAACTACATTATCCGCGTTTTTCGAAGAGCACTTTGAGCATATTTTTCTTATTTGCAATTTCTTTTAAGTTGTCCAACTTGCATTAAACATATTACATTAAAAAATCATTTCTAAAAGCTTTCTGCAAAAAAAAAAAAAAAAAAAGACCGGTTAGGAAAAAATCAATCCATCGCTAGTTTTAACCAGTTATAGCACAGGGGATCCATAGAAATAATGTAAATGGTGCGGTGTCAATGGGCTCAATAAGGTTGAGAACCACTGTGCTAAGGTGATCTGTTCAGTAAAATTACCTGTAACATTGGCTAAACACAAGACAAAAAAAACATACTATGTTTCAACAACCTGTAATGTAGCATATTAGTAGGTATCTATTTTTGCATGCACTGTACAAAATTCCAGTGTTAATAATATATGAACAATTGTAAGCAGGTAGATAAAGTTCACACAAGTTCATGCTAGCTCATATTGAGATTATCAGACTTATAAGTGACCTGGGTCTACGCCAGTCGGCATGGCACTTGCTGATGATGATAGTTGAGATATGCTGTAGACAGTTGCAGTAGTTGAATGATCAGATGCTGTAGTTGAGGGAGACAGTAGTATAGTAGCTGGATGTCACTAGAAAAGCCGTTGTCTAGAATCCACAGGGCAAAAGGAATAGAGGAAGACTGACAAACACAAGGTGAAGAGAAGTAAAAGATAGCAATGAATAATATAAGGAGGACAAGGTTGAGCTGCATGGGATAGCCAAGGACTGGGCAGCTTGGAGTGAGCTGGTTGACGGTTCTGTGCCCCAGTGGGGAGTAGAGGCTGCAATAAGCAGCAAACAATATCCAATATGCCTCATGGTGTACAAAGGAGTCCTTTACTTTTTGAAACCATACATCCAATATAAGTCTGGAGGTGTGGAAACACGTCCCTTTTTTTTTGGGGGTATATCCCTTACAGGACATTGCAGTCAACATCAGCATTTTTCAGCTGCTGTTGATGTACTAGGCAAAATTACGCTCAGTAGTTTGCCTTTGCTTTCTGAGCGACTGGCTCACATACCTCGTAAGTTACCAATGCGACGAGAACCGCTACCAATTCTCGCACAGGTTACGTTACTCACAAGAATATATGGGATTACAGAGAAAGACGTTAACCTCTAGGCCAGGGAGACAGGCTTTATAGACAGGTCCTTTACCATTTTATAATAGTTGGCATTACAATGTAGCCAGTTACAGCTGAATAATCAGATGCAGATTACACAGGTCAGTTACTATAATCGGATATAGTTATAGGCAGTTATTTGTGGACATTATTAGTAAATTCAAACATACAATGATATAAATAAATACAAGGGAAATGATGAGGTCATTTTTAGTGAATGATAAACAAAAACACGGGTACTGATTGGCTCCCCTAAAATAGAAACGCAGCTAACAAAAAACAACAACACAGAAATATCACACCACCATCATCATCATAACGTGGCTTGCCAGCTGTATGGACAACCATGCTCCTTCACAGCTGTCACTCTCTAGCAGGCCTGAATAAGATGCTTGATGAACAAATGGCATAGCTGGTGTGGTATACTTATTAACATACTTTAAAAACAAATTGCATTCCTTTGCAGAACATTGCAATCAAATTCAGCACCTACTGGCTGCTTGTAGCTGTCTTTGTTTTCCCAGAGTATCCAGTCAGCCACACAATTCAGTTATAAATACCTCATTTTCTGAAGATTAATCTGGACCAATAAGTCTAAACACCAGTTTAAAATCTTTGTACCACCAATGCCCTTATCCCCAATGCCTCTGCAGCTTTCTATTATCAAATGCCTCATCTTTTATTTCCTATCCTATTTTACTAAAGTCAATCACTACCTATCTTTTCTATAAAAGGCTGGAGCCAATCACTAACCACCCTTTCATGAAACAATAACGCACAGGTATAATATTTTATTTGGGATGACTTTTCTATATATCACCTGTCATAACTGCGAGTCAGCCACAATAAAATACCTGAAACAGAAGTCAAACATGTGACGGAGGAATATTTTCACTGACAAAATACTAGCAGACTGTCAAGGCAAATATGCTGCTGATGTTGGATTTTCTAACAATTTCATAATCACATGAGTGGAGGTTGGTCACCATTGCTGGTGTGTTGATGGATGGCCATTGTTCATGTCATTGCTCTCTTTTAAAATGGTCAGGTAAACTATGAATGCATTTCTGTATTAACAGCAAAGTTAGAAAAGGTAGATATTTCTATCAAATCTTGGGTTGCCTGAAATCTGCATTGTCAAGATAACAAGAATACAAAGGAGTATAATCAGTGTATGCTCTTATAATTGTTTTATTATAGTATGGACAACAGGAATAAATGAATGCAGATGTATTTATTTATGTCTGATTAGCTGCAGTCAATAAAGATAGGTGTATTTATTTATGTCTGATTAGCTGCAGTCAATAAAGATAGATGTATTTATTTATGTCTGATTAGCTGCAGTCAATAAAGATAGGTGTATTTATTTATGTCTGATTAGCTGCAGTCAATAAAGATAGATGTATTTATTTATGTCTGATTAGCTGCAGTCAATAAAGATAGATGTATTTATTTATGTCTGATTAGCTGCAGTCAATAAAGATAGATGTATTTATTTATGTCTGATTAGCTGCAGTTAATAAAGATAGATGTATTTATTTATGTCTGATTAGCTGCAGTCAATAAAGATAGATGTATTTATTTATGTCTGATTAGCTGCAGTCAATAAAGATAGGTGTATTTATTTATGTTTGATTAGCTGCAGTCAATAAAGATAGGTGTATTTATTTATGTCTGATTAGCTGCAGTCAATAAAGATAGGTGTATTTATTTATGTCTGATTAGCTGCAGTCAATAAAGATAGATGTATTTATTTATGTCTGATTAGCTGCAGTCAATAAAGATAGATGTATTTATTTATGTCTGATTAGCTGCAGTCAATAAAGATAGATGTATTTATTTATGTCTGATTAGCTGCAGTCAATAAAGATAGATGTATTTATTTATTTATGTCTGATTAGCTGCAGTCAATAAAGATAGGTGTATTTATTTATGTCTGATTAGCTGCAGTCAATAAAGATAGATGTATTTATTTATGTCTGATTAGCTGCAGTCAATAAAGATAGATGTATTTATTTATGTCTGATTAGCTGCAGTCAATAAAGATAGGTGTATTATTTATGTCTGATTAGCTGCAGTCAATAAGATAGGTGTATTTATTTATGTCTGATTAGCTGCAGTCAATAAAGATAGATGTATTTATTTATGTCTGATTAGCTGCAGTCAATAAAGATAGATGTATTTATTTATGTCTGATTAGCTGCAGTCAATAAAGATAGATGTATTTATTTATGTCTGATTAGCTGCAGTCAATAAAGATAGATGTATTTATTTATTTATGTCTGATTAGCTGCAGTCAATAAAGATAGATGTATTTATTTATGTCTGATTAGCTGCAGTCAATAAAGATAGATGTATTTATTTATGTCTGATTAGCTGCAGTCAATAAAGATAGATGTATTTATTTATGTCTGATTAGCTGCAGTCAATAAAGATAGATGTATTTATTTATGTCTGATTAGCTGCAGTCAATAAAGATAGATGTATTATTTATGTCTGATTAGCTGCAAGTCAATAAAGATAGATGTATTTATTTATGTCTGATTAGCTGCAGTCAATAAAGATAGGTGTATTTATTTATGTCTGATTAGCTGCAGTCAATAAAGATAGGTGTATTTATTTATTTATGTCTGATTAGCTGCAGTCAATAAAGATAGGTGTATTTATTTATTTATGTCTGATTAGCTGCAGTCAATAAAGATAGATGTATTTATTTATGTCTGATTAGCTGCAGTCAATAAAGATAGGTGTATTTATTTATGTCTGATTAGCTGCAGTCAATAAAGATAGGTGTATTTATTTATGTCTGATTAGCTGCAGTCAATAAAGATAGGTGTATTTATTTATGTCTGATTAGCTGCAGTCAATAAAGATAGGTGTATTTATTTATGTCTGATTAGCTGCAGTCAATAAAGATAGGTGTATTTATTTATGTTTGATCAGCAAGTCATTAGATACCGATGTATTTATTATTACTTGACTGCCCTATAATACAAGAGTCATTAGAAACAATGTTATATGTTATAAGTAGATGTAACCTAGCACTCATAAAAACAGAAACTATTCAATATTTGAAAGTTCTACAAAGATCATATTTTGTAAACAGGCCTTTGTATCAATTTTTGATAATTATGTGACTCCAATTAAGATGGGTTGTTGCAAATGATCAAATGACTCATAGGCTGAGTTGGTGATTGTTGTGGAAAGCAGTAGGTTTCCCCTGGTGCTTGCTTGCTTGTGTTCGTTGGCTTGAGCTCCAACGCGAAGTCCTGTATGTCGGATGAAGGCATCCTGTTGTCCAACATCAGTGTGATGTCATACAGGACCTGAGGTTTGCGTGAGTATCCGTTGTCCCATGTCTGGCTTATTGGTTTGCAGACTGGTGGTTCCTCGCCGTACAGGCAGACACTCTCCGACTTCGGAGGAGTTTCCCCTGGTGAAGTGCAGAGTTTTCCACTAGAAGATGACCAATGGTTGTATTTGGATGGCAGCAATATCAATACAGGAGTATGTGGGAGTTTCACTAATTAGCTGCTGGATTAAAAATAATGCTGTGGTAGATTTCATGTCTTATATTTGTTTACCTGGGGTAAATCGATAATTCCATCTTTAGCATGGAATACTGTAAATTGATTTTTCTTGATGTATTTGAAAGCTACTGTATTACAGATTATCTTGAATTATTTTTCCAAACTGCATGCAGTTGTTTGTTTAATGTAGTTAATATAGTTTCCATTGCTTCTGACTTGTTTGTCTAGTTTCAAATTGGAAATTGAGACTAATTGTTCTATGCCAAATAACAGGTCATACCTTTTGGTTTTTGAATGATGTTCTTCTGCTTAAAGTTGGTAATCACGGCCTGCTTCACATGATAAGGAATGTTGAAATCTGGGGAAGATTTGACAATAAATATGTAAACATGTCACACAGATGTATCTTCATTATCTATTGCTTCATTCTGTCTTTTTTTTTGCTCCTCTCCTACCACTGGGCGTAGAGGAAGGAAGATTTTGCAGTCTTGTATACCATAAATAACCACCAACATGACTACCCCCACACTCACAAACCATCATTACAATATCTGCTACAGAAGATAAGAGGAAAGACAAGAGTGTCCAAATGATCAAGTATTGAAGCACACTTGTTTCTACAGATCTATACATCTTATCCTGTTGTATTGGCATACTGGCAATGGCCTTATGGATGCACGCTTGTGCGTGCTGTTGGTTTGTTGGGACTGCTGTCTGTTCCATTTTTCCCATGGAACAATGAGGAGCATTTTATATGATATTCACTGAAACAGAAACAGAGCATTATGGAGTGACCCTTTGCTATGAAGTTGGAAACACGACTAACATATTATCCTTAAAGCAGTGGCTCTCATAAACCGGTGGGGAGGGGGGGGGGGGGATTTTAGGGTTCCAGGGGGGAATTAAGATTATTTCAAGATCACGTTAATACAAGAACCGATTACTTTATATTGTTTTTCCCTTCATACTGTAAGGTTCTGTACGTCTCACTCCTTCTAAAATTCAATTTATAAAGTAAGTAGACCCACAAATCACGTTTTAAGTGGACGTCTAGACTTGTTTTAGTATGTGCTATTAAATTTAGCGTCCATTATTACGTATCCTGTGTAGGGGCGGGGGCGGGATTTTTAGGTAGGAAATACGAAAGGGGGGAATGACGTTCTGAAAATATGGTGAAGGGGGGCACGGGCCAAAAAAAGGTTGAGAACCACTGTCCTAAAGGATGATATAAAAAATGGTGGTAGCAGTTTTCATATTCCACAGAATTTATAATAGAAGTTATTTCATGAACTGTGAACTACTTACTATTTTCTGTGTCATCTTTAACACGTTTTCTTTCATCCTGGAATGCCTTCAGCCACCGTTGTTTGGCAACAGTTGTCTTGGCAACTAGCAAATACCACTTGTCACCATAGCAGTCACGGAGCTTCCAAGCATTTCTCACGGAAACATTGTACTGTGGCTCTGGAATACAAGTCAATCTTATAAGAAAACACATTTTCAACAACGATGCTAATAAAAAAAAAAACAGTAACAATAACAATCATAGCAACAACAAAAACAGCAACAAACAAGAAACAGTAGTAAGTAAAGACCCAAACAATGTGGTATTTACAGGTCCCTCACTGTTGTCTGGCAATGTTATTTCAGCCTATATCTCTGGTAAAATACGGTTAGTTTTGTAGGTTGTGCTCCAGTTTGCTTCAGTGCTCCACAACTGTAGGTGGTCAAGACTGGGTTCAGTTTGGTGACGCTGTGCTTGGAGCCCACAGTGTCTTGTTTTGAGTTTGATGACCTTGGTCTGTTTATTTCTACATAAATTGTTGACGCTGCATTTTAGTCTGTACACTATGTGGTGTTCACAAAGACAAGCAACCTCAATTTTCTAGCACTCAAAAAAAAAAAAAATCAACCCAGGCAGACATACCAAAATGCTATTAAAAAAATGCTACAATAGTAACTTGTATGAAGGTAAGTTTTAATGAAGATAAGAAACATGACCACACCTCGACCATCAGCCACATTGACGACCTCACAGGTGTCCATGTTAATGCGACCCTTGAAACAGAATCCAGCCTTCTTCAGCAGATCTTTCTTACAGTAGATAAGCTGATGGTCAAACAGGAAGAAGTAGCGCTCTTGAGACCATCCAGCATGGTTGATTTTGTTCAAATCGCCTGAGTATATGAGTTCTGAGCTGTCATCAAGAATATCTGGTCCCTGAGGACAATTAAGACAAAGAAATATACAACCAATAAAGACAATCATGTGCTAATTAATTTATGATTTTCTGATGTAAAGAGAACTTTCACATAACAATATCTAGCCCAGAAAACAATACACAACATTTCATGAAAAAATATCTAACCCAAAATCTTATCCAATAAAGACACTTCAACTGGACTGTTGCAGAAATTATTTGATAGATTCTGGGAGACTGAAGAAATACCAGCAAACTGGAGACAAGGATACCTGGTGAAGTTGCCTAAGAAAGGGGACCTGAATGTAAAAATTATAGAGGAATAATGCTATTGTCAGAGTCTTAGAAAATGTTAAGAATCCCTTTGGAGGCTCATATTTTAAAGAACCCCTTTGGAGGCTGATATGTTAAGAATCCCTTTGGAGGCTGATATGTTTAAGAACCCCTTTGGTGGCTGATAAGGTAAGAACCCCTTTGGAGGCTGATATGTTAAAGTACCCTTTGGAGGCTTATATGTTAAAGAACCCCTTTGGAGGCTAATATGTTAAAGAACCCATTTGGAGGTTGATATGTTAAGAATCCCTTTGGAGGTTGATAAGGCACTATTGGATTACACAGATAATCATTAACTAAATAAGGGCAACATATGAACTATAGAGTTCTTCAAGAAAAAAAAACTGACAGATATATGTGAAACAAAAATAGACAAATGAATTATATTGGAAGGACATAGAGGGAGCTGCATGAGACAGCAACAGATAGGATGTCTTAGGTGTGGTTTGAATGAGGGCTTATTCCCCAGTGGGGGATAAAGAGCTGAAGGAGGAGAAGGAGGACCCATACCCTAGCCATGAACTAACCAGACTTATCTGTCAGCCACGAACTAATCGGACCCATCTCCCATTAATCAATTAACCAGACTAACCTCCCAGCCATCAACCAACAGCTGCCATGCTGCTAGCTTCTCTACACTCTCCATCTTTCTCTTCCTTTCATTAATCAGCATGGCAATCTTCTTCATGGCTTCCAAGGCAGCCTGAACATGGTGGAAGTCTGGGTGGTCAGGGGCAGTGAACTTGAGCAACTCTGCCAGCTGAAGATGGTACTTGCAGATCTTCTGTACTGGAGTTAGTAAGAATCCCTCCAGTGGAATTTCAATCATTTCTTGCAAGAGTCTGCAAGCCTAGAAGAAGAAACATTCATTGTCTTAAGAACTCTAGGTTTTAGATAGTCTATTTTGTTATACACTTGTACATCAACATCTATGCTAGATCCACATCATTTGTCAACTTTCTAGACATTGAACTGTTATGCTAATAAAGTCTACATGGCAGTAAATTTCACACAAATTAACATTTGAAGAAAAAATAACAGTAACTACAGAACATCTGTGATGATCGTCAAGATGTATGCAATTTATAAACCAAGTACTTGTAAAAATAAAGCTGGAATTTACATAACCATTACATTATGCATAAAGTACGCTTTTATGGGTCCAGACACTTACGGTGACAGATGTACACGCTCATACCGGTTCAGACACTTGGTATAAGGCACTCAGCTGAGTTATATGGCTGAATGTCTCCAAGTCAAATCCCCGAGATGTGAGAGCCTGGACGCTAGCCACCTCCTGCTCTTGGAGGTTTGATGCTGAGCTGCCAGCATCAACAGCCTACCATGTTCCAGTCGTACTGGTTATCCTTTCCTCTGGAGATAACAAGGCAAGGGCGAAAGAGGTACCATGCTGCATGGGCAACACATGTTCTCTGATTTAAAGCCCAGGCTTTGTGCCACTTATTTCCATAATATTGCAAATGTAAGGTGTTTTTGTGTACAATGCAAGTTTTAATTTTCAAACAGACATTGGTAAATTTAATTGGTTTTTTTCTTCTTCAGAGACCACTCTTTAAAAATGTTTTAAGGTTTAATGATAAAGTTACTTGACATAAAAGTATGTTTAAAAAAACACATTCAAGCAACTATCTTGCAACAAAAAAAATGACTGCCAAAAACAAAATTGACAACAATTACGCCTCAAAATTTGTCAATAAAAGACACAAAAGAAATACAAAGATAATCAGACTTGGAAATGAAAGCATGAACGCATGAAAACGAGTTTACAAAATGAAATGAAAACTAGACTATATATCTCAAATATAACTCAAAAAGATTGAACATGATGTAATCTATTTTGCTGTTTAATAAACCTTATAAGAATAAACACTGCAAATATTTGTCCAATTAGCTTCAGTGAAACTTCACTTCAAGATGTGCAACAATGTATATAGTTTGGCAGCAATGTACACACAATTGGAAGAACAGAGTAATATATGAATATAACAGGTAAGGGGAGCTTTCACTGCAGTACGTCATTTGTGGAAATACAAAGAAATATAAAAATATCAAGCAATAACAACAAATCAGTAGTGCTGTATGGATCTCAAACAAAGGAGAACAAATGCAAGTGGTCATAAATTACAATAATCTGTTAGAAAGAGTCTGTGTAGAATGAAACAACTAAGAAGATATGAAAAAATTATCGATATGGACTTCATGAAAAACAACAAGACTTGTCCTGATATGTAACAAAAAGCTACAATGTATATAACATCCAATGAGAAAACCAATTAATGACTTAACTCGACAGTTTTTCTGTGGGAACCTAACAACAGAAGTAGAGAGAGATCAACAAACACACAGGGAAGAGAATTAAAATTGAAAGTAATTTGGGAAAGAAACAGAAGGATCTATAAGAGACAGCTAAGAATACAAGGCCATGCTATGACATGGCCTATGCTCCATTAAGAGATATAAGGCAGAACAAGCAGGTCTACCCTATTTTATAACTATTTAGTGTAAAACACACCAGATAATGTACAAGGATGCTAGGAAGTAGTCAGGTTGATAAAACGACATATATTCAACATCTTGGTTCATCATACTCAATTTAAGTTAATATGGGGCTTCATCATAAACAGTTAAAATCACCAAAAAAAGTTATTTGCAATTTCCTCAAAAACAGAAGACCCAAGATTAAAACAAAAGTGTGGAATGTGCTACATTAAAAATTCAATTTATTTCATTTTAAAACAACTGTGTTTTAACTGCTTTGTTAACATATTGTGTGAATAAAACTGACATCATAAAACTTCAAAGAAACACAAGGACATTGGGTATACGTCAGCTTATATCCAAGCTGATGATAGCAACTGTCTATGTACAACTGTGAAGTTCTCATCTATTGCAGGTTGACTGTATATCACAAATGACTCTAAATTTTATGCTAATTGTTACATCTACTGTGACACACACAAATACTGGAGCTAAACTGAAAAACATATTGCTGTAAATAAACAAGAGGACCCAAACAAAAACATCAATGAAGCTTTTTTTCTATTGCTACAGTTATTCAACAATCTCTCTATTATTAACACCCTCAACCCCACCCAACCACACACAGAAATGAGTACACATATACAAAGAGAGAGAGAGATTGCCAAGCAGCCACAAAGATATAGAAATAAACACAGAAATACAGTCAGACATATAATAGAGATAGACAGTGAAATACACATCCAAACAAAGTAGAACAGCAAACTGACCTCGAAAAAATGCCTGTATCTCTTGTTGCGGTACAACTCCCTCAGCTCCTCACAGGCTGCCGAGTGGTTGTTGCAGTAATCAGAGTACATCTCAAACTTTCTCACCTGTACCAGAATGCAGGCAGAACAAAAACCTACATTTAACAAACATTTAGGTGGACAATGGTCAAGAATATCTGTCACAGCTCACAGACATCTCTGTAAGTCCAGATCACACTAGGAGAATCCCAGCACTGTACATAAACTCCACTGCACTGGTGATGATGCAAATGTGCGTATACCACAGCCATACATACTACAACTATTATTTTGTGGGCAGGTTTTCTCACTGTGACATTTAGTTTGGGCAGCACCTTTTAGCGTACTTTTAGATTCCCAATCTTTGAGAAATTTTTAACATTTGCAACGTGCACACAGGTCCTCCAAGTTGTCGTCCTTGTCTACAAAGGCTAGAAAACAAACACAATCTTGAATATACGTATTTGATTTATTTAAAAGGGTAAGTTAATGAACTTTCTTTTTTTCCAGGCCTTAAGGTATATGGTGCTAGTCCTAAATTTGTATAGAGCAGTCGCCACTCCAGGGTGGTGTGGTGAATATTACATCAGTCATCTTCACTTCCCTTTCCTGGCGTCCATTTTAGACTGGGTAAACTTGGAAACTCTATCTATTATCTGTATTCATATGCACAATGACTCAGTGATAATGACATTTGCATGTAGGTATAGAACATTGCATTTTTCAATCGTAAGCTGAATGTGTTTTCCGGAGTATATTAAGTTTGTGTCTGTATAGTACACCAGTGACAGAAATGATTACACTGATTCCTTGTCTCCCATGGGAGATTTACACAGTTGGGTCGGTTTTGTGAGAAGTTCATGGGCCCTTACAGCTCAAGCTGGAGGGAGAATTGTGAAGGAAGATTCTGGTGCTTTTGCTTTGACCACAAGTAGCCTGACTTTGGAAGTCATGGCAGTCAGTAAAGCAATAACATGGCTTGAGGCACAGACATTCACTCTGCCACGTTTCCTTAGTGGCTCAGTGAGTATGCTCAGGAAGATAGCGATGTGATGGGCCCAAAGACAGTGGTAGTTGTCTCTGGAGCAGTCACAACTGGCAAAGATTAGTTTCATATTTGTGCCAGGGCATGCAGGAGTCCAAGGAAATGAGCAGGCTGACAGGCTTGGAGGTAAGGCTACTGTGGAGGGCGGACGAGCCATGGACAAGGTTGATATACTGAATGCTCTACAAGAAGTAAGTCGTTTGCGAGAACCAAGTGATGAATGTGAATCTATAACCATGGTCAGACTGTGAGAACATCTAGTTAAAAGAGGAGTGGCCAAACAAGAATACTATGTGGGAAGCCAAAGAAGATTAATAAACCAATACAGAAGTATCGTGAGCCGCTACACGCTGTGGGATTTGCTGAGGAGGGGATCTGAGCATTTATGGACTGAATGGTTCAATGTAAAATGAGGATGATCTGTTGACTATCTAACTAACTAATTAGTTGCTTTGGCTGTAGTTTCAAGGCATAAGAATATAGGGCTTCATTTTCAAACATTGACACAAGGCATAAGAAGATAGGACTTCATTCTCAAACATAGAAACAAGGCATAAGAAGATAGGGCTCCATTCTCAAACATAGAAACAAGGCATAAGAAAAAAAGGATACTTTCTCAAAAATAGAAACAAGGCATAAGAAGATAAGGCTTCTTTCTCAAACAATGTCAGAATCACTTGATTTGTTGTCTCTGTAAGTGGTACCAAAGATGTTTCTAAAAGAGAGGTGACAGATCATTTAATCACATTGCACATGCTGCAACAAACTGGTGTTTCACCTTCAATCTTGTGGACCTGTTTGGGTGCATGGGTAATGTCTGGGGCTCTCAACCTTTCATTTTTGTTTTTGCTTAAGGCTTATTTCTTAGCCTCATTTACTTCTGTGAACAACATTACAGATAGTGGCTAGTAATACAGTATTTTATGACCTGCACTGTTTACTAATGAAAATTTTCACTTTTAAAGAGCACTGAGCAATTGCATAAGTAAACAAAATATAAAATCTACCAAGACATAATAAGGAAGCAAAGGACCCTGCATCACACCTTCACACACATTGGGTATATGGTGTTGGTCTGATACTGCTATGGACTATCCAGTACTTGCTGGGTGATGTGACCAATATCCAGCCGCCTTTACAACATTTTCCGGACACCATTTTAGGCTGGGTCGACCTGGAGGTCCAAGCCAACTAGACATAAACCCTGGCCTTGATGGCAATTCAAACACATGAGCACTGGGCCAGCAAGCCACTGACCTGCCACACAGATGTAATACAGCAATAGCAAATACAACTGTTAGAGGCAAACAATATCCACTAGTAGGGCACAGGTAGTCCCATGGCACAGGCTGCCACTGAGGTGTGAAGTATTAGACCTTCATAGCATCATGAGGTGGGATGGCCAGTTCGCCTCCTCACCATCTAGACAATTCTGAGAAAAATATCAGAAACCCTGAGGCTGGGGTGACCCCAGAGTGGGACTGATCAGGAACAAATACTGCCACTACTGAGGGAACACATCTGGCCCACTGTCTGGACAGGCCAGTGCACTGACCATTATGCCATTGCAGTTCCTACAAGCGGCACGTTATGAAAATAGAAAGAGATTCTAATAACTCATGGTAACCGACAATAATATTTTGAAAAAAGTGTCAAATATAATGAAATATGCCCTAACAAAGAAACTGAGCTGCTACCCCAACTGCATGCTCCACTACAGCTGTGATGAAGTGTATGTGAAGGAGTAACACTTCACACACGCCCCATGGTGGCCCAATGCTACTAGCCCCATATTTGTATTGACCAATGAGCACACGAACAGAGATGTGGTCAACATCATGCCGGCTGCCTTACTTCCCTGGACATTTCCTGGTATCCATGCTAGGCTGAGTTGACCTGGTACCAGGTCAATGTTTACACATCTGCCTTGATGGGAATTTAAACACAGGATCACCAGGCCAGCAGACAAGCCACTGCACTACCACGGCTCCAATAGCCAAGTTCTTTCAGGCTAATATAGCCACAAGATTAACCAAGCCTCATAAACTTGATACTATAGATTTCTCTGGAGAATTATTGGAAGTCTATATAACTGACTACATCATCCCATGTGCCTTTTAGCAACTAAAAATATAGAGCCAACACCATAATCTTAATTTCTGCTGTGGAAAGTCATTACATGAATTCACACTGCTCTGGTTACTACTTTAGCCCATTATACATTTATCAGCTGGTACTTGAGCCTAATCTATTTCAGATACTACTTTAACTCCTTCTATAGCAGACTATTGCATGAAAGTAACAACTGACTGGCTTGGATGGATTAAATGGCATATAAACATGGCTATAATACTATGGGTGGTTTGTAAAAGACAACCTGCAGTGCTCATCGATACCTCTCCAAGTGCTCCAGTTTCCTTCCACAGATCTTACAATGAGTTTCTCAACACAGTGCACAAACTCCATGGCATCAGCTGTACTACACTGTGAGTTTTCAATTAGTCAAATATACAGCTTACAAGGAGTTGGTGTGGTATTCTAGTGGTCAATGTGCTTCCCTACAGGGCAGCAGAAGTGACCATATTACATTTTCTCACTCAGTCTTTAATACACTTAATTTTGCCCGTTGTCATGACAACCTCAAGACCTTTTCTCATAACCTGGTGGAAAATCATGACTTTCTTATCCTGGTAATTATCTGACTGAATTTTCCAACCATCAGACTGGTATGTTTATTCATTTTAAGTTACTGACACAAACGTTTAATTAAAAAAAAATTCATCACATAAGCACATACTTTATCTAGAAAGCAGTGGCCCAGCTCACTGAGATGAGGTTGGTCAGGGATGATGGATTTATCCAGCTCTGCCAGTAGTTCTGTGGCAAAGAGGTATATGTCCTCAATGTTGCTGAAAATGACAGTGACTTTCTCAATGGGAAACATCTCAGGTCTCTTCCTCGTCTGCTTGACATAACCCTGAAAAATTAGTATGCATATGCTCTTTAGGATGTTCTGTAGAAGTTCTGACATGCTTCTTTACAGGCTGTGTAAAACAATAAACAAATAAATTAAGAATGCTGTGATGTTGGTTCCTAAATCAATCAATCAATCAATCATTCAGAATAACATGCATTCAGCACATGTGATACATGCCTGGTTTATGATAGTTAAGCTGCCTATATCATGATATCCATTAAGATTATAAACTTGGGTGTTGGCATGTTGCTGCTGTGATACCTGGGTCACTGTATCAGAATAAGGTTGAGAATTTCAGTTGGCTCTGCTGCTACATACCTAGCTCTGTATATCTTTATGGGACTAGTCTATTAGTTAAATAAAGCGTGTCTATTACAACTGTATGAGGCTGGCTTTATGAGGCTGACTGTTTATAAAGCGTATGAAGTTATCTTATCAAGGCTTTATGGGGCAGACCTGTTACAAGGGCTGCTTGACATGGCTACGCAGTCTGGATTGATATACGGTTGAGAATTGAAAACTTACTGATGAAACAACAGTTTCATTGCTAACCATGGCTGGAGAGTGAATCTAGTTAATTGATGGCTGCGAGGTGAGTTGATAGAAATGTACTGATGGCTGTGAGGTGAGTTGATAGAAATTTACTGACGGCTGCGAGGTAAGTTGATAGAAATTTACTAAAGGCTGTGAGGTGAGTTGATAGAAATGTACTGATGGCTGTGAGGTGAGTTGATAGAAATTTACTGATGGCTGTGAGGTAAGTTGATAGAAATTTACTAAAGGCTGTGAGGTGAGTTGATAGAAATTTACTGATAGCTTGGAGGAGAAACTAGATTATTGGCATGTAAATAGAACATACAGTGAGTTCATTTAATTGACAACCTAGCGATTTCTTTGGATAGTTAACAGCCAAAATATGTGTCCAGTCAAGAGATGTGTTTAGTCAGTTGACAGCCAGGAGATGTATTCAGTTAGATGATAGCCAAAAGAATATCCACTTAGCTGACAGTCAGGGTCAGGAGATGTATCCACTTAGCGTTAGCTGACAGTCAGGAGATGTGTCCAGTTAGTTGACAGTCAAGAGATGTGTTCAGTCAGGAGATATGTCCAGTTAGTTGACAGTCAGGAGATGTGTTCAGTCAGGAGATATGTCCAGTTAGTTGACAGTCAGGAGATATGTCCAGTTAGTTGACAAGAAGGTGAGTTGAGGTCTAGTTAATAAATGACAGAGGTGAGTCTAGTTAGGTGATGCAAAGGGGGGGGGGGAGGGTTGTGTGTCTAGTTAAGGGAGGTGAATCTAGTTAGGTGATGCAAGGGAGGTGAGTCTAGTTAGGTGATGCAAGGCAGGTGAGTCTAGTTAGGTGATGCAAGGGAGGTGAGTCTAATTTATATATTATACATTCACAGGTACTGATGGGTACTCATAGAACACTCAGAAGTAGAAATAAGAGGAAACACTTCTTCAGTGTTTATCAGCCAATGCAGCTTAGGCCATCAAGCAACTCCCTTATCTCCTGCAAGTCCTTCCATGCCCTCCCTATAACAGAGGTTTTCTTCTCTTTTCTACAGATTTGTTCATAATTGGCTGGATAGTGCAGCTTTAGTTTTCTACAGGATAAGGCTGATAGTCCCACGCCAACCCTCCTTAGTGGCCTGACAACATGCATGATAGTTTACAATGTGAATATTCTTTGCATCCCTTGTGGGTCCCAGTAACACATATACCAGAGAATACACTTTTTTTTTCTCGCATATCCTATTTACATCATAACAACCACTGTCAACGCCAGCATTTTACAGCTGTTGTTGATTTCTTGGCAAGATTACGCTCAGTAGTTTGCCACTGCTTTCTGAGCGACCAACTCACATACCCCCGTAAAGAACCAACGCGACGTGATCTGCTGCCGAATCTCACGCAGCTGCGTTACCCCACATGGATATATGGGATTACGGAGAAAGTCAATAACCCTTCGCCAGGGAGACCGGCAGAGAATCAAGTAGGTATTTACCCAAAATAATGAAAGTTGCCTGCTCATCTAAATCCAAACCTATTGCTTTCTAATGATGTCACGACCACACTTCAAATTTAAAAACAATTATTTTAATACAGCACAAAAATAATGTAAAAGATCTCCTACCTCAATGACATCATGGAGATGTTTGACATACTCCCGTTCAGCATTGATGATCTCATTGACTACATTGGCTCTGGCCTGCTGCATGCCCTGGTAGCCAGTGGACGTCACAGCTTTCCCAGCATGTTCTGACCTGATTATGGCTTCAGACATAATCAAGGCTTCATCACTGGCTAGAAGGAAAGTCAGGTCCTCCTCCACCACATCTTGGTTAACCCTCAACTGCCAAATAGGAGACAAATTATCATCATATTAGGCAATGAAAACAATGTAACAGAAAAGAAGACCAGCCATGGTCTAATAACAATATACTTTTATAATCATTGTCAAGTGCAGTGGCCAATTGGCACGGGCTATCATGGCTTTCCCCAGCTCACACTTCTCCAGTGTATCAACTTATGTGCTGAAATCTCTCCAGATCATGATGATAGACTGTCCAGAATCTTCTCTCCCTGCCTTCTCAATATCTTCTGTCATGAATCTGACCTGCTGTGACAGTATGTTCCAGCATTTCTGTTATAATGTGGCCACAGAATGTTGACTACCACATTCTGGTGTCTGTGACAAATTATTTGTTTTCAAATCTTTAATTTAGATTTCTTCATTGGGATGTCCATGGTATTTTAAACATCTGTAAAATCCCATTTCTGTGGCTCCTGGAAAGTTTCTGACAAGCCTCATATAATTCAATGGATTTTTTTATGTCTGCATTTGTTGTCTTCTGGTTTTGTGTAGCTAAACTACTTCAAGTGCAGTAAAACTGACAAATGATGTTGTCTTCTTGTGTTGTGTGGCCTAACCATCTCGTGTCCAGGAAACCTGACAGACAGTGATGGCAGCAGTATGTGGCAATATAAAATATTTGAATTTGTGAAGGTAAGGTGGCTTATAGATCTGGTTCAGCCTCTAACATCAGAATACTGGGCACGAACCACAATGTGAATGTTACAAAATACAAAACCCCAAAATTTAACACTCCCCCCTGATTCAAGGATAGTAGATCAGATGTCTGCTTACCATTAAATTTAGAGGAGCTAGGTGCATGCAGGGCATGTTAAATTTCCGTGGCAGGCAGACTAGCAAAGACGGGTTGTAGACAAGAACAGTCGTGTATACAGCGACAGGTAGAGCAGCTTTTAAGAACTATCAATAAAGGTTAACCAGATTGATCAATAGAAACAGTGAAGGATGGTATAGAAGTTATGCTCAATCCTGACCTCAAAAGTCAACATAAACCATCTGGCAAGGACCTTAGCAAAATTTTCAGACTGAACACAACATATATCACTTCATATGCACCCAGTCAGACTCCAACCATAAATCACTTCAAATGACTGTTTTGTAAACACCCTTTCAAGACTTAAACATCACCTTCTTTGAATGTCCAGCTCTTACAGATATGAAACTTACTTTCACCTGAGCTTTGTTTAAAGGAACACTTGACATGGAACAACACAACAGCTGATGAACACACACATGTATCACTACATGGTACTGAGCCTAAAGAGGAAAGCCCAGGATCAATAACAGCAACAAACAGGTTTAACTGCTCAAGCATAAAAATATTCTTGCTTCTTCAGCAAGGTGACTACTGGAAGACAACAGTCTGAACACAGTTTGCCTATAGCTATAAACCTTTATTTAATATGTCCTCTTAAACTACTTCTTACCCTTTCTCTTCTATGAATGTCAATAAGTATCCATACATTAATTTTATCTAATATGCCAGCAAACCTCACCCTGACAAAGGTGGCTGGAAACCAGCCTTCGTTGCCATCCAGCACACCAAACCACCAGTGTTTGTCCGTCCCATCTGTGACACTAATCAGATCCCCAGCTCTGAATGCCAGCTCATCAGGATCCATTGTCACGTGGTCCCAAAGAGCTTCAGCAAGAGTCAAATTCTCATGTCCAAGCATCTAGCAGAAAATGCAAAAACAACTTCATTAATTCATAAAAATGTATGCAAGCTGTAATTGCAAGATTAGGATACTGGTTTGGCACAGTAGGAGATAAATTCTCTCATTCGCAGTAATATATAATTGTTATCACAATACTAATACTAGTCCCCAGTCTTCTTATATACCATATGTGGGCTGATTATAATGTCCATCAACAGTCGTCCTTCAACAGTCTTCCGTCTCGTGTACTGCCAGCCATTTCTGATACCAATGCTTCTTCATGCCATGGTGTCAAACAGTTTAGCATCTTATTTATCAGCCTCTCTCTGCATCTTTTCCTCTCCAACTTGCCTGCTGTCACAATGCACTCCAATTTTTTCTTCTCAACTTCTCAAAATGTGTCAAAGATGTGAACTGTCTCTCAAATAATTTGTAATCTATCAAAATATTAAATATTGATCCTTGAAAGATACACGACTTCACAGCGCTGGGTGTGATCCCATTGGGCTCAGCCTCCCTTTGCTAAGTGGCAAGCCACTCGCCGAGAGTATTGCACAAAGCACTAATTCCGTAGCTCCTAGGATGACCCCCAGAAGTCTCCAAAAACATTGCACTTGTGGTCTGAACGATGCAGTCCAGGGAACACACCTGTGACCTTCAGAGCGAAAGTTAGATGGCATAACCTTTAACTCAATACTGATTGCTGCTAAGTCAAGAAATCTTGCAGGTTAATATGCGACTGCCCAAGCAAGCACATCCTTAAAACTAAATCCTTAACAAATCCTCCCACCAAACATCATTAATGGTAAAATAATGTAGAAAAAAAGTGTTTAGTTTTTTCCCCCTTAGTTACAGTTTTTGAATAGCTTTAGTAAATGCCTAGTTCATATGTTGAAGTGTCTTACAGAAAATAATATTTAAATGATAGTTTCTAAGATCATTAAGTATAATATGTTTCTTAGAAAATTTAGTTAATATTTTGTTGATTTGCTACTTTGGTGACAATTAATTATGTTTTTAATATTTTATAATTGATATAAAGTCCATCTTGAGATAATTATTATATTTTGACTTGTTATAAAATTCATTAGCTAAATATCAATTAATTGACTTGTTTAAAAGTTTCTTACAACAGTACAACTGTTAAATATTGTCTATTCTCCTTCTGGACATTGTGTTGAATTCTGCTGACCATGAAATGCCTACAGCCATGGAGGGAACATTACAGATGCAGGCCAGTCCTTACGTGCTGCGCTCAGTCGTTACCATGGTTACATTCTAATATATCTATCTATATGCAGATGTGAAGTCCCAGTCTTGCACACCCCATGACACCTGGAATCACAACAACATCATAAGTGTATCATGAAATGCTAAGGAAGTGTCAGACATCACCTTGGGCATCAATCTATTGCATGACCCCGCACGTAGTCTTTACTTGAGCAGTCCAAGCAGGATTTGTCAACAACCCTCTTGAAAGTCAATTTTGGCACCAAGTGATTGCGATCTCTTCAGCAAGGTGAGGATCTGGCTGAACACCCAGCACGTTAAACCAACAAAGAATGTATGAATAGAATCAGCACTTGGCTGGGTACCCTGGTGGTACTAACTTTAACAAAGGATTGCAAACGCTGGTACCATGCTTCAACACGTGTCTGCAGTAGGTTACCATGTGAATCATAATGAAGTTATGTTTGTAAGTTGTGTTTGTAATATGATTTTGTTTCCTATTTTATATTATTTTACCAAGCCGGAGAGATTACTTTAAAACAGCACTGGCATATATCAACCATTGCTGGATGTAAGTCAAGTAAATTCAGTTCAGGACCCCTTTACATGTCTTAAGGCACACTGGGCATATATACCCATATTTTTATAAACCAGTCGGCACGTTTGACTTCTCCAAGCACCTATTCTAGGCTACATCGACCTGGCGGACAAGTCTACTTTTAAAACATGTATGAATGCAGATTTACATCCATGACAATGTGAGCATTTAGCCACTATGCATGTGCAGTTGTGCAGAATTCACATGAGGGAAGGACTGGTTACCGTGACTACTTGTAAATAAGTTTGAAACCAAGTCCCAGAATTGCTTAATGCACCTAATCATGGAACAGGAATAAGTCACTGAATTGCTTGGATGCATCTAGTCATGGAACAAGAATAAGTCATTGAATAGCTTGGATGCACCTAGTCATGGAATAAGTACAAGCCATAGAATAGCTTTTATACAACCAGTCAGAGAATAGTACAACCCACAGAAGTGTTTTGATGCACCTAGTAGGGAACTGGTACAAGCCATAGGCTTAATTTGGTGACCCATTCATGGAATTGGCACAATACATCATACAATTACTTTGTTGCACCTAGTCAGGGAATGGAAACAAGCTACAGAATTGCTTTGATCCACCTAGTCAAGGAATAGATAGAAGCCATATAACTGCATTTAAGCACTTAGTCATGGAATAGCTGCAAGTTATAGACTTGTCTTGGTGCAGCTAATTACAGAACAGGTAGAAGCCATACAACTGTTTCAATGCACTCACCCATGGAACAAGGCCCTGTGCTAGGATAGGAAAGAAAAGGTTCATGAGGAAGGAATCCCACTGAATAGCTCCATGAGATAGTAGATGTTACATCCTTAGCATGGAGGTCAGCATGGCCGAATGGATAAAAGCGCTATTTCTTAAACATCCAGTGTGCCAATGCTGAGGTAACCAGTTCAACCCCTACATGGTGTGACATGTCAAATGTCTCATGCCGTCTTCATGTAATGAATATAGAACACACCATAGACAATGGTGGACATAGACAGACAATGGTGGACATAGATAGACAATGGTGTTCAAATGGAAAGGACAGCCGGGGAGGCAGTTCTTAAGTTTCCAAACTTAAGCCACACAGTGAAGGAAAGCAATATGATTCAGCGATCGCGTGAACAGAGACATTAGCCGCTCCTAGACGTAATCTGGTACATGTCACCTGTCAACTGGGAACACCTACACCGGAAAGATAGTACCAAGGGCGCGTGTTGCAGTTTCATTTACCCGACACCTGCACAGAACAGAATAGGTCAGGGCGTGCTGTTGATGTTTCATTCCAGGGAAAAATTAGGTGTGACCGGCAACAAAGACAGTGGAAGGATAATAGGTTAAGTCATATGGATGCTGGTGGAATGAGTCATTGTCACGACGATGAAATCCATTAAGAGTGGGATGAGATAATTCAGCCACAGAGGAAACTTAGCGCGCCAGTCTACAAAATGTGAGCCAGAGAGCAGACGTTTTTCTGTGTGTGTGTGGATTAAAATTGTCCTGTGGAGTGAAGGTGAATGTCTATTTAGTAGGACTCTACTTCTATTCATGGATAAGGTTAACAGAAAGATGTCTTCTATAGAGATCGCTTGTCCTCTGTGATAAGGAAAATATAGATATTAATCTAGAGACAGGCTCAGAAGATAGAGAAGATTTTCTTGACTTAGAGAAACTATTCAGAAGAATAGATTCTTCGGCATGAAGAATTCTTAATGAATCTTTTGATGCATTAGTTCATGTATTTGATGAGTGATACACTTTCTCATTCACTATTTCTCAGAGTCTCTAGGGACAAAACTACCATGATCCTTTTACAGAGATAGTCATTATATTCTATGTCTGGAAAATGTTCAACAGTGTATTGCGTGTTCTGACTTTAGATGATTTTGTGTTACAATAATTCATATGTTTTATTTGTGAATGATACTTTTCTAAAACCTACACTGTAAGATTTTAGATGTGTATTGATGTATATGGGAATTACATATGAGAAAAGGGTAGGCGGGTATTTTCCCAGAAGAAGGAAAGAATTGACAAGGCAGTGGGCTCATATCGTTCTACTGACAAGAGAAGGACCAGCCTGCAGAACGCCTGAATGAAAAGGACATGTTGTGCCAGTAGGTCAGGTGAACACCTACAACTGATATATATAGAATAACATCAGGCACACAAGATGGACAGGCTGGAATAACCTAAGCTCAGAAAATGATCCCTTCTCTTATATTTTTCCCCTAACCCAGCTCTTAGGTGAGATAGCTGATGGCGAGGGACACTACTAATAGGGAAAGCTAATCAACATGCAAAAATCAGTTCAGTGCACTAACAAGTAGTAGTACATATATGGACTACGTTGAGTTCAAAGCCAGCTAAAGTTTTTAACAAATCCTTATAACTGACTTCACTAACAGACTATTTTCTAACACAATACAAACAGAATCAACAACCATTAAATCCATATCAACGCAAACATAACTCCTGAACAGACCTTGCTTTGATAGAAAGGAAACAACGAACTTCTTTTCCACAAATAAATATAAATGTGTTGTGTATCCCTTACGGGACGTTGCGGTCAACACCAGCATTTTTCAGCTGCTGTTGATGTACTAGGCAAGTGTTACATTCAGTAGTTTGCCATTGCTTTCTGAACGACCGGCTCCCATACCAGCACGTTATAACACAACGCGACACGGTCTGCTGCACAAATCGGTCGCAGCTGAGCTTTGAATGCCTGGTACCCGGCTCACGAACCGCGTTCACAAGTCTTTGGCCATGGAGACCGGCTTTTCCACAAAAGATCCTCCATATTAAAAACCAGGAAGAACCTGCAAGTCGCATGGCTCTGGGCCACCATGTTGGACAACACAGTAGAGTTGGGACAGCAGTAGCAGCGACAATGGTTAATAATCTAACATTTGTACAAACATCCCCCTTACCTGATCAATGGTAGCTAGCATAACATGTGACGACCTTGTACTCAGTGACTGCTCAGCGTGATAGTCCATGGAATATTCAGACTCATCTGAGGAATTGTCACAAATACTCTGCTGGCTGGTGATACTCTGGGAGTCTGAATCTGAAATAAATAGGTAATTAGCTCAATTTGTGACCTTTTCCTCACAGGAAATTAAATGTTCCCGTTTCTCTTTATAGGAAACTAGACTTCATGTGTTTCCAGTATCTTCTTACTGAAAACTAAGTGGCTCAATGCTTTCCTACTGAAAACAAAGTGACCCAATGTTTCCTTACTGGAAACTAAATGTCCCAGTGTTGTCTTACTGGAAGTGTCCTAGTGTTTTCTTACAGGCAACTAAATGTCCCATTGTAGTGCTAACCTTCTATTAGTGATGAACGTTTACTTCACTCTTGAGAGCTTAGAGACTGACATACTTAGACATGTCTGTAAAGTGCAAGATATACAATGGGCTGGCAGTGGCGTGTTGTGTTTTTTATCATTTCTGCAGCAATAAATAATGCCTGTACATCAGCAGAGTAGCATTTTTTTGCATAAGATTTCAGTTGATGAACAGGCAGATTTGTTCACTTTATCTGGGTGGGTCACATAAAACTTGTGCGCCTCCTGTCATTGCTGCTCTGGTTGCAGACTGCCAACAGATATTTGCATTCACGCTTCTAGAGCAATGGTTCTCAACCGGTAGGGAATTCCCCCCTAGAGGGGAATTTATAGGGTTTCCAGGAGAAAGGGGGGGGGGGGGGGGGGTGTGATGATGATGATTAAGATAGTTTCAAGATCGCGTTAATACAAGAACTGATTACTTGATATTTTTTTCCCCTCCATACTTTACAGTTCTGTACTTCTCGTCCTTCTGAAATTCATTTTATAACATTTTATGTAGATGTCTAGACTTGTTTTAGTAAATCATAATGAAGACACAAACCATAGATTGTATGATTTATTGCCTTTCATATTTCGCTGCATCTCATCAGGTACATACTGCAGAAGTCACACAACATAGAGTAAAATAACTAGATTCATCGTTCAAGCTGAAATATACACATGTTTGCACAGTAATATCAATTGTTTACCATGGTAATTTGGCCTCTGTAGATGAAACATTGTTTTAGTAAGTTATTAAATTTAGCTTCCATTTTTATGTATACTGTGTAGGGGCGGGGGAGGTTTATAGGGAGGAAATACCCCCCCCCAAAAAAAGGGGGGAGGGGGCAAGTATGACATTCTGAACATATGGTGAAGGGGAGAATGGGCCAAAAAAGGTTGAGAACCACTGTTATAGAGGGTAGGATGATCCAACTATTTTGCTTGTGACCATTTTGGTTTAGCTCTCCCATGGGATAGACAGATGTTATGTACATGCTCTTATAATATGATTAACTGTTATGAAAGCAGACATCTGTACAAAACATGTTTAATACATATACAAGAAGCAAATGTAAATGTATATACAACAAACAAGTGTAAGTGTACACATTAACAACACACAATTAAATGTAAATATTATCGTCAAGTGCCATGCTAGGTGGCGTAGGCGTTCATGGCTCTCCACAGATCTCGGTCTTTGGTGTTCTGGATCAACTCTGCTGCTGATATTCCTCCATGACTCCGTTTCTATCTGTCCAGCATCATTTCTCTTGGTCGGCCTCGGCCTCTCTTCCCCTCGATCTTTCCGGCCATCACGATGTTCTCAAATAAGTCTCTTCTCATCACATGATCAATGAAAGCTGTTTGTCTCTTTCTTATTGTTTTACTGTCTTAATGTAAATATACCAAATTGTAAATGACAAGCAAAATCCTGTAAATGTGCACGTACTATCAAAGAGATAATTATATGTGTATGATGATGATGATGATGATAATGATGATGATGATGATGACATATACCTATGAGACTGAAGTAGTTCTTCTTGCGTGTCAGCTTGTCCAAGTTATCAGGCATGCTGTGTGCATGCGACAACACTGTAGCTACATGAGGAGCTTTTGGTGGCCGGGCTCTGGGCTTCTCAGTTCGAGCAGTGATTGGCTGCGGCGTGGATAACTGCAAGAAGAGAAATCAGTCTACAAGCGCCTATGATGGAGTACAGTTAGCTGCTAAGAAAGGTTAAGGTAATCGCAAGGTTCATACTGTCACTGGAGCTTTCACATATTCTAGGCCATGGCTACTGGGGTGAGGTGGCCAGTTATCTTCCATGCTGCCTAGATAATTCCCCAGAACCTTCCAATTGTTTGATAGCCATTTGATGATTCTGAGTTGGCCCTAGAGCTGCTAACCTGCCACTGCTGGAGATGTTAACGCTCGCTCGCTTGGAACTCAAGTGTAGACACACGAACTTCTAGTAGCACTGGACTATTACCAGTGTCCCTCGTCATCAGACAAACCCACTCCGACCTTCGAGGTACTTGTAACTGACGCCCCCAAGTCAAGGATGAGAAGACAGCATTTTAGTCCAACTGTCCGGTGTAGGGGTTGAACCCATTACCTCGGCACCTACCCACCGGATGTGTAAGAATATGCGTTCTGACCTATTCGGCCATGCTGACCTCCTCCTGCTGAAGATTGGACCTAGATCCTTTGTGGCACCTAGTTGTTATACACTTCTAATACTTCCAGGTACCTCATATATTTTAACACAGCAAGGGCTCAGTTGGTGACATCTATTTCCACTTCAACCATGCCTTTCTCTAGTCAACACATATCCCTAACAAATGTCCGTGTATATTTGTGTCACCATTTCTATTACTTCCACACCTATAGCAGCACAGTAAAATGTCAATGTATCTTTTCACTGAAAGGGCCTTTTTATAATGTTCTGTAATGACTGTGCTTTACTTCTGGGTTTTCCAAATTATTATAGCATAAGCTTGTTACAATAAGGATAGTTTGTTATAATAAGGATAGAACGTTATATGAGGGGAAGTCAATAAGTAAGTCACAAATGGCTGTAGAAAAATAACCAAATATTATAACAACTTGGAACCAGTTTATTTTTATACATGCATTGTCCCTTTATTTCTCAACATAATTTCCATCAACATTGATTCTCTTATTCCATCGTTTTATCAGTCCTCCCAAAACGCCTGCATAGAACTGCGTGCTCTGTTTTCTAAACCCCATTTTCACTTCACATTCAACTTCGGCATCATTCGCAAAATGTCTCCCGCCAAGGTGGGTTTTCAGTGGACCAAAAAGGTGGAAACTGCTAGTGGCTAAGTCCACTGAAAACCCACCTTGGTGGGAGATATTTCGCGAATGATGCCGAAGTTTAATGTGAAGTGAAAACGTGGTTTAGAAATCAGAGTATGCAGTTCTATGCAGCTGGTTTTGGACTGATAAAATGATGAGATAAGTGCATCAATGTTGGTGGAATTATGTTGAGAAATAAAGGGACAATGTATGTATAAAAATAAACTTGTTTCAAGTTGTTATCATATTTAGTTATATCTCTACAGCCATTTGTGACTTAATTATTAACTTCTCCTCGTATTATGAAAATGTAAAGCGTTTTTATTACGTGTTAGTTCCACTATGGCTCTATTCTGACAAAGTAACAAAGAGCAGCACTAGGATGACTTAAATGAGGAAGGAACAAGGAACTCCTAAGTGAGCAAGTCACACAGAAAGTCACAAGTTGCACTTAAGTGAACAAGTCAGAAACAGCACCTAAAGTGAGCAGGTCACAATAAGCACTTAAGTCAGTAAGTCACAAACAGCACCTAAGTAAGTAGGTCACAATGAGAAACTAAGTAAGAAAATCACCAGAAGCACTCAAATGAGCAAGTAACAATGAGCACTTAAGTGAGCAGTAACAAGGCGCTCCTAGGTAAGAGCAAGTCACAAGCAGCACCCAAGTAAGCATGTCACAATAAGCACCTGCGAGAGTAAGCCATCCATAAGGACCAACTTACAAGAAGCACCTACGTGAGCAAGTCACATGGAGTACTAAAGTGAGTGTGCCACATGAAGCACCTAAGTCTTTAAGTCAAAAGGCCTGGGTCAGCAAGTTCCATGGAGCACCTAAGTCTTTAAGTCAAAAGGCCTGCCTAGGTCAGCAAGTTCCATGGAGCACCTAAGTCTTTAAGTCAAAAGGCCTGCCTAGGGTCAGCAAGTTCCATGGAGCACCTAAGTCTTTAAGTCAAAAGGCCTGCCTAGGTCAGCAAGTTCCATGGAGCACCTAAGTCTTTAAGTCAAAAGGCCTGCCTAGGTCAGCAAGTTCCATGGAGCACCTAAGTGAGCTCATTACTGATAACAGGATCCCATTTCTATGATTTTAACTACAGATAGTCTTTGAAACCACAGAAATGTAGTTTTACAGAAGAATATAAAAAATACCATGGTCTGCCAAAATGAATAATCCAAATGTAATAAAGGTAACCATGATACAAAGATGACTTATTACACATATTAGGAAGAGGACTGTCAATATTTCTGACCACATCGTGACTAGAGAAACACTGGGGAGGGGGGGGGGGAACAGGGGAAAGCACAGGGAAAGAACTCTTGGCAGTCTTGAATAGTGACATGTAAAGTTACTAGCACATGAAATAAAACATTCTGATAGACAATGGTGGAAAAGGATCATCCCTCATACCAGTTGGCACAGTACTTCATAACAGATCCTATTATCAATAGATGATCATTGTGGTGTGTGATGTTGACTAAGTTATTAGAGAATATCACTGCCACAGACCAGTCAACACAAAATCAAATTTAAACGAAGAACAGTAATAAACATTTTCCAGCTGACTGGAAGTAACACAATGGGGAAAGTGTAATCTTATGCTAAATTTAATTTACAGCTCTGTAGGGAATACGTGAGTGGGACGGGTGCCATCCCACTCGTGTCTGTCTTTATTTGGGATTGCCTTTATGACATATTTAAATCAGAAAGACCCAGGCCCTGTTTTCCAAAACAGCTGAAGAACCCTTGATCTAGTCAACATATACAAGGCATGGGGCAGCGACCTGGCCTACACTTGACTTCTAAATACTTTCAATGACATGAAAGCCACCTTCATGTGCTTTACACTGCCTTGTCAACACTCGCCTATTCAATGGCATTTTTTTACATAACAGTGTGGCTTCGTGTGGTGATGACATATATATACTGTATATCTCTGAATGTTCCCGTGTATGTATGTGTTCATGCATGCAAGCATGTAAATGTATACTGAGAGAGACTGGGCGCTTATGGGTGCACCCGGAGTGCAGTGAGTGTATATGTGACAATGTGTATGTACGCATGCATGTGTTCGGAAGCATGCACACGCCTGTATTTTTTTTTTCGAGCCGCTTATTCTCACATAGGAGACTATCGGCCCAATGTGGTCCACCGAGGCCCATTTGCAAGTGGTTTTCCGTGTTTCGTTTTCCCGTTCGTAATGGCAGATCTCCACATGTTAATGGGCTTTGATCTTAGCTAAAAGGACGAACAACAGTGTGTGTACGCGTTAACTGTGCTTATACTTATGCAGGCGTGTGTGAATATGAACAGATTCGTATGTAATGTGTCGTAGTTGCTGTCCTATGCGTCACAAATAATATATATGACTTTCATGTGGGCAAAGACCTATTTTCACATGTTTACTGAACTAGGCTTATTTAAAAGTCACGCTGACTAGTCTGTTCGGTAAATGAATAAGAACACTCATTAATGTAGTCACGTGTCAGCATTCAGCAGACGGACATGAAAATGCGCGCAATCACAATGAACAAATAGCAATCCTGAACAGAAGGCTTGAAGGCGTAGTTGACACGTCCAGCAGTTTCCGGGTATAAGAACACAACACAAGCTCGCGAGCTACGTGTTACCACAAATATTAACACATTAACAAACTAACTAACTAATTAACTAACTAACTCTCTCACACACACACACACAGACACCACACAGAGCGAGAGAGAGAGAGAGAGAGAGAGAGAGAGAGAGAGAGAGAGAGAGAGAGAGAGAGAGAGAGAGAGAGAGAGAGAGAGAGAGAGAGAGAGAGAGAGAGAGAGAGAGAATGTGTGTGCATGCAACCTGGTATCCTAGTTTAGATGTATGAAAGACACAATTCCCGCTGTGTGTTATTTCTCTAGCTATTGGATGGTGTGAAACGTCGGTCGTTCAGAAAGCAATGAACTGTTGAACTAAACTTTCCCAGTAAATCACACACATCTAAACAATGCTGGGGTGCATTGCAAAGTCTGGTAAAGACAAGCAACTGACCGTTATTATAAAGATATTAGAACAAAACTGTGTCGTGCGTGTGGGAGAGATGTTTGATCTTAGCCAAATGTGTGGCCTTGAGTTTGTGTTGACGTAATATCCAGTCATGGAGTCTATCCCATTTGACCCTTGGGCTTCCTCTAAATCCACAGCCAAAGCTGACCTGTTGCTGGTATACAGCGATAGTCGAATGGGCTCATGGTCACTAGGTGACCGGTCCAACAACTTCATTTACTATAAATTCCAAGCAGGAAGTGGGATTTATATGTGACCATTTATAATTATGTAACTTCCAGTAAAATAAGAGACCGCAAATCTCAAGCGTTTCATTGGCATGCGATGGATCTCCTCTCTTCAGATGTAGACAGTGACAGGCTCTAGAAGTGACATATTGGTACGAATAATTATTGTAAACATACATGTTTTTGTCGGGCTTTGCTATTCTTCTCAGACGTAAGGTGGTATTACATCTGCGTTTGGAATAACTGGCACTAATACAGAAACAGTACCCAGTTTTGAATAATTGGCATTAATACAGAAATATACCTGTAGTCTTGAGTATCTGGCACTAATACAGTCAAAGTCGACTATCTTTGAGCCTGAAATTCTACTCTGTTCTCTTCTATATTCTGTATGGATGTGAGAGCTGGAGATGCACCTTGGCAGAGAACGAAATACTCGGCTTTCCAATACGCATTTTACAGAAGAATTATGCACATCTGATATATAGAACACAAACAATAGTTTGCACAGTGTGTTGCCTGGCATATTTCGCTGCATCACACCAGGCGCACACTACATAGTTAGATATAATATACAGTGGATAGGTGAGTCCTTTGTACCTGAAATACCTACCACATAAGTTACTGATACTACTCGGAAGTAACGCGTGTATTACCAAGGTAATCGTAGATTCAATAGCAAGTCTTTCTGCTTACACAGTGTGGGTTTCAATCATCTAATGGCGGAAGCTTCAACAATTATCAGCATTCTTTTGTTGCTAGTCGAATACGCAGAGAACATAGTCACTAAATTGCCACTTCTTAAAACACGGTTCTCTGGAGGGCAGTTGAAGGCCAAAGAAGAAGAGAAGGGCAACGAAAATCCTGAGCGAAGAGAATCAAAGTATGGGCTAGCCAATGTGCTTCTGCAGTTATACGTTCCTAGCCAGTTTTAGGGAATTATGAAGGACTGTGTGTGTGGACACTTTTCCAATGACATAAACACTCCACAAATAGGGCTACGGTTTGATAAGATCAGAGTATACCCAAGGATATAACAGTAATAAATATGGAGGGTATAGGTGTGTATGACAGTTACTGTGGTAGGGATATCAACTGTTGGTCCGACGTTCACCATATTATAATCTGGGGCGACCTTACATTTCATTGCCGCCTTTCCTTCCAGGGAAACGCCGAACATTTTGCGGTGTCGCGTTATAAGGCTGTATAAACCTTAAGGGTCGTTAAAATTTGCCTAAACGTACCACGGGTGGCCGGGGAATGAATGCTGGACCACTGTTTGATAAGATACAGCTGACCACTGTGCTGAAACTGCTACCCTCTAATAATATATTTGACATGAAAACAAATACGCTGTCCTGATCTGCTACAGTAAGGCTAGTTCAATGACAAGTGGTGCCGATTCTTTCTTCTGCACATTTCGTCTCCGGGTTTGACAAGATAGGTGCTGGCATTTCAGACGTTTCTGGGAAGGAATGGCGGCGAGGATAGAAACTGGTCACGCCACCTCTTTATGCTGGAGTCTAGAATAAGCGAAGATCTATCACTTACAACAGGAGTATATATCATAGGATCTCCTGTAAATGTGTACTTGTTACTAAACATTCGAATTAATGATAGACACGATAGAGGCCGAGCTGGCTCTCCTAGAACAAAAGCAGATCTGGTTAGACTCATGATGTGGAGATTTTGTTGTTGTTGTTGTTGTGTTTATTTTGTTGTGTGTGTTTTGTTTAATAAGAAAAGTGTAGAATTCTCGCCCTCTCACCCCGAAGTACTGGATTACACATCTAGCAGTTAAGGGTGAACAACTCCAAGGCCCCATGCACATGTTATGCATATTACAAATTCCTCGGCTGTTGGAAATCACAAAGAGCATACCGAACTGACCATTTTTTTTTTAGTTGCATGTCCTTCACAGGACATAGCAGTCAACCCCAGCATTGTTTGCTGTTCGTGATTCCTAGGAAAATTTTACGTTCAGTAGTTTGCCATTGCTTTCTGAACGACCGGCACCTATACCTTTTTTTTTCTCGAAAAAACCAGCACCAATGTATTTCGAACCCGGGTATACGGGCTCACAAACCGCGTTAGCAAGCCCTTAGCCACGGCTAACATTACCCAGGTAAAATTACACAATTAGAAAATTATTCAGAAAATAATATTTATAGCAGTCTGATATTAAGATCTCTCTCTCTCTCTCTCTCTCTCTCTCTCTCTCTCTCTCTCTCTCTCTCTCTCTCTGCCCATGTGCATGCACGTGATACAGAGTGAGTGCACCGTGTTGAGATTCTCCTTGTATGATCTATGAGAAGATACTGAAACACATACGGATAATATCCATTAAAGTGACCCGTAACCATATAGCAAAACGAACCAGACAGACATATTCTGATGTCATCTTCATGCCCGTTTAGCCCCAAGGTCTAAGAGAACGTTGGTTGCATTTTATTCGTTTACACAATATGCGTGCCATCTGACCGATACATCCGACTTCAGCGAGTGAGTATGTTGGACTGGCTTTGCCTTCCCGCTTCGACCCCTATTCTGTAGGCCAGACTGAAGTGATTGTTATCAGGACAACCACCTTGAGGTAGAGTAGTGTTGATCTGCTCTGGTTCCTTGATGAAAACATTGATATCATGAGCACTCGACTGCGTTTCTTCTATTCTGCCACGTCGTCGGTCCCAATGGCTCACGCAGCAAACACGATCTCATTTGACAGATTCAGTCTAATGTAAAATGTTAATGAGCGAACCATATTTGGCGGTTTCAATGTAGCCGTATGTTTATGTATACACACACCAAACCCACACAAGTGTATCCACTTATGTGTGTGCATTGTCAACTGGCTTGCGAGATATCTCTAGAACAACATCTCTTTAGTGCTAGCTTTGATGTCATACGCTGATATTCGTCCATACTACTGCAAAACAGCATTTTTCTTTCTTTGTCATTCTCTATATTTTCTTTTCTGTCCAGTAATGTCACCAGTTGTAACAATGTATGCCCATCTTTGTCTTCTCTTGAGTGTTTCCTTCTGATGTGTGTGCGCAGAGACTTCCGTCTCCCACCCCATCCCCACATACACACACAAGCACATTTTACAAAGCCGTTTGAATCATTCTTAAATGTATGAGTGTGTCTACACCCACACACCATTTAACGGCATGTTTTCTACAACACAGCTGAGGTGCGACAAAGAAGAAAACCATTTTTGTAAAGCCAGCCGGGAAACAGTCCGTAGCAAATGTTCGCCTACCTCCTTCCTCTATTCTCTTTACTATAACAGGCTGCATTCCACGGCTCTACAGCCTCAAAGAAACTGGAGCTACGTTTACGGACATCCCATTTCACGCTCTGCATACACACACAAACGCACATGGATCCCATTCCACGCTCTGTATACACACAAACCTAGACACACTAAAAAAATTCTATTCGATGCTCTGCAATCAGATGTGCAAACTACGCCAGTCACAACAGAATCAAGGTTTACAACTAAAAATTTACACACCAACAAGGCTACACATCACCTGACAATGACATGATGCTAGTAACGTTGTAAACGTGTCATTAAGGGGGCTGAGTGGTCTCGAGGTATGGTGTCCGCCTCGAGTGCAAACTACGCCAGATGTGCAAACTGCACTGCAATGCTCTGCAATCAGATGTGCAAACTACGCCAGTCACAACAGAATCAAGGTTTACAACTAAAAATTTACACACCAACAAGGCTACACATCACCTGACAATGACATGATGCTAGTAACGTTGTAAACGTGTCATTAAGGGGGCTGAGTGGTCTCGAGGTATGGTGTCCGCCTCGAGTGCTGGAGGTCCCGGGTTCAGGCCCCGGTGAGGACCGGGATTTATTTAAAAAATCCACCTGGACTTCCAGTAATTTCCCCTGGTCTCTGGGTAGTGAGATCGGACGCCCGTGTGTATTGTTGCGCACGTAAAAAATCCCTTGGCAGTTAGAAATCGAAAAAGAGGGGGAAATTTCGAGTTAAAAATCTACCCATGTAAATTTCAGGATCCTCGCCGATGCAACGGAGTTCGTGCATTGAGCTGAGTTTCTCCAGACTCATGTTTGAGTTAGGAGGAAAACGGAGCACTTATGGGTTAAACCGTGTGCCGTGATGTTGATCCAACGACTAAAACTAAAAAAAACGTGTCATTAAAAAAAAAAGTAACACCAGTTATTGGCAGCTGTATTAGCCGCAGTGACCATCTGATACCTTAGATGTGCTTAATGTCACCGAAGAGAACCATATGCTGAATTGCTTCACTATGTCGGACGGTGTTTCAATATCATATTACCTCTACAGGAAGCCAGGTTTGTGACAACACACTTAAACCGGACACCCATAGCAGCGTTCTGACGACACAGTGGCAACAGTAAAATAAGTCAGTGACCATTAACCTTAAAACTGATGTCAGTGACACCAAACAGCTACAGCTGTCAGTGACAGTAGAGTTATTACAGTTAATGCCAGTGACAATAAAAAGCATTATAAATGGTTTTAATGACAGTAAAACCATTACAGTTGATGCCAGCGACAATAAAACAGCTTCAACAGGTATCGGTATCAGTAAAACAGCTACAACAAGTATCAGTGACAGTAAACCAACCACAACAGGTGTCCGTGACAGTAAAACCACCACAACTGATGTCAGTGATAATAAAACCACTACAAATGATGTCAATGGCAGTAACACCATTACAATCGATGCCAGTGAATAGAATATGCTATACATAATGTCACTGATAATACGGGGAAACTCGCTATAACTAACATGACTGACATGGTAACTTACTATAACTAATATGACTGACAGGGAAACTTACTATAACTAACATGACTGACAGGGAAACTTACTATAACTAATATGACTGACAGGGAAACTTGCTATAACTAATATGACTGACAGGGAAACTTGCTATAACTAATATGACTGACAAGGAAACTTACTATAACTAATATGACTGACAGGGATACTTGCTATAACTAATATGACTGGCATGGAAACTTGCTATAACTAATATGACTGACATGGAAACTTACTATAACTAATATGAATGACTGACATGGAAACTTGCTATAACTAATATGACTGACATGGAAACTTGCTATAACTAATATGACTGACGGGGAAACTTACTATAACTAATATGACTGACAGGGAAACTTACTATAACTAATATGACTGACAGGGATACTTACTATAACTAATATGACTGACAGGGATACTTACCATAACTAATATGACTGACAGGGAAACTTACTATAACTAATATGACTGACAGGGAAACTTACTACAACTAATATGACTGACAGGGAAACTTACTATAACTAATATGACTGACAGGGAAACTTACTATAACTAATATGACTGACAGGGAAACTTGCTATAAGTTGCTATAACTAATATGACTGACAGGGAAACTTACTATAACTAATATGACTGACAGGGAAACTTACTATAACTAATTTGACTGACAGGGAAACTTGCTATAACTAATATGACTGACAGGGAAACTCGCTATAACTAATATGACTGACAAGGAAACTTGCTATACTATAACTAATGTGACTAACTGCCCGTCGAGGTAACACGTATTATAACGCAGGTCAGTGAAACTAGTTATGCCGGTAAATAAGTTACAGCAATCGTCAGTCGAAGTGAAGTTTTACTACTAAAACAACACCGTGTGATCGTAGTGACAGTTAAAACAATAACGTGTGGTCGTAGTGACAGTTAATAACGTGTGGTCGTAGTGACAGTTAAAACAATAACGTGTGGTCGTAGTGACAGTTAATAACGTGTGGTCGTAGTGACAGTTAAAACAATAACGTGTGGTCGTAGTGACAGTTAATAACGCATGGTCGTAGTGACAGTTAAAACAATAACGTGTGGTCGTAGCGACAGTTAAAACAATAACGTGTGGTCGTAGTGACAGTTAAAACAATAACGTGTGGTCGTAGTGACAGTTAATAACGTGTGGTCGTAGCGACAGTTAAAACAATAACGTGTGGTCATAGCGACAGTTAAAACAATAACGTGTGGTCGTAGTGACAGTTAAAACATCGACGAGTCATTGTAGTGACAGTGAAAACATCAACGAGTCATTGTAGTGACAGTGAAAACATCAACATGCGATCCTGGTAACAGTTAAAACTAAAAACAACGTGTGATCGTAGCAAACAGTTAAAATGTCAACGAGTGGTCGTAACGAGTTAAAACATCAACGGGTGATCGTAGTGACAGTTAAAGCTAAACTGAACATGTGATCGTAATGACAGTTAACACTTACATCAGCGGATGATCGTAGTGACAGTTAAAACTGTCATAAACAGTTGAAACATTGGTGATGCGAACGTCAGTGACAATAAATCCTTCACAACTGATGTCAGTCAACTGAAAACCGCGAGAGCAATTCTACATAACAGCGACGGTTCAAACCGTTAAAAGTAACGTCAATGACAGTTTAAAACGAATGTCAGTTGCAGCGTGCTCCCCGTTTTGAAAAAAGGGGGGTAAAACTAATGTTAGCACTGGGAATGAAAATAAACGCCAGGCCGAGTTAAATTACAAGAAAAGGCCAACGACACAGAAAGAAACACTAATCCCTGGGACTGTTAAAACTACTTGAACACAAGTTAACATCAGTACCTGGGGCGGCGGTAGCCCAAGGCCAGCCCGCTAACGTGCCAGCAAGGTGGTCATGTATTCGAATCCCCATCCAGGTGTAGATTGTTTTCAAAACTGACCTGAGCTCTCAGCTCAACCCAGCCTAAAACAGGTATCAGAAAATGTTTCGGAAAGTGAAAGCGGCCGGCGTGGCACTGACCACATCACTCATCGAGTGCGAAATTGTCTATAAAACAACGGGACTAGCAACATACAGACAACACGTCTCAAGACGTGGACAAGAAGAGTTCTGTACCTCAATGTGACTGCCAGTGGAAATAGCTGAAACTAACGATGCAATGTGGCCACAGTTGCCTTCAGTGTGTCACAAACACGACTAGCTTACACATACAAGGTAACCATGTCCGCCGCCGCCGTCTCACACACACAGAGACGAAGAGCACGTCGCACGAACTCAACAAATCCATCAACGGAAGTGACAGCTGTATTATTTATACACACGTGACTGGCGTTACCAGGATATCATGATCTTGCCTAATACTGCGTGCAGAAAATATACACATGATAGTCTGTCGGCAAGCGTTCTCCAACTACATACAGCATTTTTCTGTCTTCATTTTCGACTAATTAATTTTTATTTCGTCCTCTCTCTCCCTCTCCTCCCCCGCGTTCTTTATTTACCTACTTTATTGCTCACGTTTCTTCCATTTAGCAGAATCCCCTTTCAGATAATTGTTACATAACTCACCTATTCATTGTTGTTAATTTAACACCTGCTGCTCCTGACATGTAATAAGACACCGAAGAACGAACACGTGCATGCTGCTGACAGATAGACACGCAGGAACCACGTATTTTCACAAAGTTTGGGAATTAGACATCATCCCGCTCTTCGTGGGCAGCTACCGATGGATGCACAGAACAATGAACAGATTGATTAAGCTTGCACACAAACAGACCGACAGATAAACAAATAGGTAAACAGACAGGTAGCTGGCTGGAAGGAAGGATGCTCTTTAAGCTGGCACATAATCAAGCAGACTGGCAAGTAATTAAGCAACTGGATGTTTAGACAGGAGGGTATAAGCAGACTTACCCGTCGTAACTTGGCTAGTTTAGCTGAAGTAGCATCTCTGGATGGTCTCCTCAGCTCGACAAGATTCATCAGCGACTCCCTGGATTGCATCAACGCCCTCACCTCACTGGTGTTGCTGCTGGTGGAGCAGCAGGACACGGATCTGACACCTGTTGCTGTAAATGGTGTATTGGTGATGTTTCCCAGGCTCCTGGCATTGAGCAATGCGTTCCGCCGATGCTCCGTCATATAAATTCCACCTTTAAAAAGCACAATATGAAAGCTTATCACATGAACTTAATGCACGCCATATAAGTCATTGCTATAACAAGCATTCTGGACTAAACAACGGAACACAAGTGATTTTATAAAACTGTTTCATTATGCCTGTCTTCTAAGAATAATAATGGCAGTTCATTCATTCATTCAGTAGTATGTCTTTTGCAGAACCTCGCTCCCATAACAACCTTCCGGAAAACCTCTCGACCATAAGCAAGATGTCCCGTGTCCGATACATCCATCTGGAGATCATCGGCCACATCCTGCACCCATCTTCTCTTTGGCCTTCCTCTTCCTCTCTTCCCAGGCATATACCCCTCCATTATTGTTCTCTCCAAACTTTCGTAACGTTTCAAGTGACAAAAATATTTCAATTTTCTTTGTTTTATCGTCTTTAATAGCCAACCTTCTTCAATATTCAGCTCTTGAAGTATGGTTGCATTTGTTCTTTTCTTTACCCAAGATATTCTTAGAACTCGTCTATAACATTTATATTCAAAGGCATTTATGCGCTGTTCAGCTTGTTTAGTAAGTGTCCAGGTCTCACAGGCGTATGTTGCAATGGGAAAGATGCATGCTCTTAAAAATCTAATTTTTGTAGTTCTGTCTGTCCCACTCCATAATTTATTCAGTTGTTTTAGTCTTTGAAGAGCAATTAATAGTCGTTTAATTTCTTTCACTGTGTCAACGTTGTTGGTAATAACCCAAGATATTCAAAATTGTCCGCCACCTTCATTTTTTCCTCATTAACATATATTTCTTTAATAATGGCAGTGGAACACAAATAAAACAAAACAAAATCGAGTTTCTAAAAAAAAACACACACGCTAAACTGGTGTAATTAATAATCGTGTGAATTTGAAACCAAATGAGCATATTAAATGTGCAGTTGTCACACACTCAATACGGATAGGTGGATGAACGATTGAATAAAAGAAAGAAGTGAATGGTTAAAGACTGATGGTTAGACAGATATCATAACAGACGTAAGAAGAGACAATATATTAAAGACCAAACAATAAATTAACAGGACATATGCGGGGAATAAACACTAAGTTATTAAAAAAAATGATAGAAACAAAATAATAAAACAATGTGTGAAAGAAAGAAAAACATAATAAAGAAGTAAATAAAGCAAGAAATACCAGCAGACGGGGAGAAAGAAAACACGAAGAAATAACAGATAACAATAAGAAACAAAACTCAGTGAAACATAAAAGGAAAGAAAAGAAAGTGAAAGGTAAAGAATCAAGAAAGGATAGACGAAAGACACAATCAGAAATAATTTCAGGTAGGAGGGACGAATATGTCTTGACAGAAGTTAACTCACAAAGAGAACTGGTTGCTCACATCAAAAGAGACAATCAACATGTCATGAAATGGAAAAAGCTCAGGGGTATGTCGTCACAGTGGGAAAGTTGGAAGGGTGGGTGGGGGTAGGGAACCAAGAAATAAGATGCTGAACGTTTCACAACATGGTAAAGAGGAACATCAGTATTAGAAATTATGTGGACGGTCATGATCACCAACGCCACACGGCAGAAAGAGGAGCGAACAAAAGAAAGAAAGAATGAAACAAATAGAAGAATATCGCCACCGATAGGCGAATAAAAGAAAAAGAAAGAAAGACAGACAGAAAGAAAGAAAGAAAATGAATGGAAGGAAACGGAAAGTATGACCTAGGAGAGATAGACAGAAATGCAAAAGAGAACACACAAAAACAAAGTGGGTAAGAATGGAGACCAATAAATAATAATAAGAAAGAAAGAAAGAAAGAAAGAAAGAAAGAAAGAACTGCGTGATTAATGGCGGATAGAATAACCGTATTACGTGTACTGGGCTGATATCATTTCGATAACATGGCACTGGTAGACTGAAGTAGATCCCAATCACATTTGGTTATCTTCTGTGGTCTTTAGATTGTAACCCTATGACTGCCCTTGTGTGTGTAAGCTGCGGGTTTCACGAAAAAGGGAGACAACACTTGCTAACTATATACATCGTCAGTTATGCTTTATCTCCCTTATTGTCATTGCAACTTGTCAAGCCATGCACCAGAGAACACTCAGTTTTACCAGTTCGATGCTCCAATGCTAGCAAGCACATAATTCTTCTGGCTACAGGCTGTCTCTACGAAATATGCATGATTTCTCTAGGTACATTATTATTCTCAACATCATCATGTGCCATGCCGATAAGCGTGGGCGGTCATGTTTCGCCATCTCACGCGATCGCCAGTCGTGGGTTAGCTAAGTGTTCTTGTCTCGACCATACCACGTGGCCAAGACATCCAGGTATTTACTTCTCTGCCTTCCCCTCGATCTTGCCAGTTGTCGCAAAGTTTTCAACTGATAGATTCTCATAACGTGGCCAAAAAGTTGTGACTGTCTACGTTTAATTTCTCTAATCAGTTTGCGGTTTTCATTTGTATCTTGTAGGACTTGGTCATTAGTTTTTCTGCCTGTCCATGGTATTCTTTGCATTTTCCTCAGAAACCACATTTTCACAGCCATCAAATGTTTTTTCACCATGTCACCCGTACAAAAGTACAGGTTCTATGTAGCACTTCAACACTCTTTTTCTCTAAACATATTTCTACATTTACTACTCAAAACAAGTAATTTAGGCTTGGAATTCGTCAATGTACAAACTGCCAGTAGTTCCAGGTGTGCTCTAGTTGAAGAATTTCTGATATATAATATCCGTGGTTACACACTGCGCGTGTCTGCCAAGTCCATTGCTCAGACTCAATCCCCAGCACAGTCAGGATTATAGTTTCCTACCCGTACGGCTCTGGGGTCGACCCGACTCGTAAAAATGAGGTACCAGACAATTTTCAGAATTGTCTGAAAATGTTCTGGGAAAGACAGATGTCAAGGAAGGGAACTAGTCACACCAACTTATACTCCGTGACCTAGAGTATGTCAAGGTCTAACACGTCACACCCTAAAAGCAGAATCTTAGGCAATTTTTTTATGGTCACGATATAAAGTGCAAATCAAATTCCCTAATTAGCAGCCTTCTGAATGATAGGCTACCAGCGAGCGTTATCGCTTCGATCAGAATAAGCGAAAATAAAAGTTGAATAGTGAGTTAGTGTTCGTCGTTATAGTTACATAGCACCGTTCAGATGCTCGCTTTGGGTTGGTGCATACAAGTTGAAAGTAGTGTAATGCCCGGATATTACATCACATTTACCCGCTACGGCTAACCTGATATCAATCAAGCGTCTGTTGGTAGGTGCACAATCTTTTAAAATCAAAGCTAGCCTTTAAATTGGCCAAGAGGAAAGTTGATTCTGAAAACAGAGCCTTTCAAAGCCGCTGAGAGGCTGAGTATATGTTTACTGATATTGGCGGTAAATCTGTGTGTCTAATTTGTGGAGATAGTGTGGCTGTGATCAAAGAATATAACCTGAGACGGCACTACGAGACTAACCATCAAGACAAGTTAAACAGCCTGAATGCAGAGCAGAAGCTACAGAATGTAGAAGAATTGAAGAGGCACTAACATCACAGCAGATGTCTTCACCAAAGCAAAATCACAAACTGATGCTGCAGTCAAAGCATGTTTTATTGTGTCAGAGCAGATCGCAAAATCAGGCCTACGATTTACAGAAGGAGAGTTTCTGAAGCGCTGCATGATGAAAGTGTGTGACGTCTTGTGTTCAGACAAAAAGCAGATGTTTGCAAAGGTAAGCTTTAGCAGAAATACGGTTGTTAATCGGGTTTGTGAGACGGCCACTGATGTGAAAACAAAGCTGATCGAAAAAAGGCAAAGACTTTGTTGCACTCTCCCTAGCTGTCTGTGAAAGTAATGACACGACTGACACTGCACAGCTCGCCATCTTCATCCGTGGAGTGGACTCTAGTTTGAATCTTATAGAAGAAATATTGGACATGAAATCCATGCATGGGACAACGACAGTAAAAGACATTTTTGACAACATATGTCAAAGTTTAACCAACATGAAATTGCCTTGGGACAAACTCAGCAGCTGTTTTCTGTGATAAAGGTTAACAAAACATCACACAGGAAGCGTCTTACTGATGAACACTTGCAGTCCATCATGAGAGTCTTAACGACACAAAACATTACTCCCAACATAAACGAACTTGTAGCCAAGAAAAGATGCCAAACATCGTGCTCTGACAAACTGACATAAAAGTGAAAATGTGTATACCAATGATGTTGTAGTATTAAAACTTTTTTCTGTTTTAATTTATATTAATGTTTAAAAAAGGTTTAATTTTCGGCTTATTGAATGTTTATCCTGTCCAGCCCGCAACCTTACGTGTAATTTGAGTTTTGGCCCTCTGAGCGATTGAGTTTGACAACCCTGCTCTAGATATAGAATCCGTGTGGCGGGATAGGGGTATCTCATATCAAAAGCGAAGTAACACGTGCCTCCTTCCCTCTTTAGCTCTTTAATCAGGGTCACGTGAAACCATGGGAGCAGATGGAGTTGGGGAACAGCCGACGCACGGTTGTTCGCTATTATCTCAAGTTTCACAACGATAGGCAGAGGATATCTTCATATAGGCGATGGCAAGGTCACCGACCAGTGTGGACACTAATAACAGGAAGCAATGGCAAACTACCTTCTTTTCAGATATCTCGCATATTTTGTCTGCACACAATTTATTCAACACGAACAACGTTAAAGGGTGTTCAAAGACTAACATTTGTAGGAAAATCAAGAAGTAGTGCATTTGCTATTGGGACGTGGAAGGTGAAAACATTCATGCACGTTGGTCAACCGGAAAATATCAAGAGGGAAATGAAAAGAATGCATGTTAATGCCTTAGGATTGCGTCAGACAAGACACATAGTAGCAGGAGACATGTATTCAGATGAATATGGAAGCTCACTAACATAGACATAATTTCCATATAGGATTTATGTACTGTCGAAAAAGATTCATTTGTCCAGAGGCATAACGAAATAACTTAATGTGATGATGCAAGCCATACTTGCTAACATTGACATAATTTCCTTTCTAGCATTGATGTATTGTCGAAGAAGATTCATTTGTCCAGAGGCATACATAAATAGCGTAACAATGTGATGATGCAAGCCATGCTTGCTAACACTGACATAATTTCCTTATAGCATTGATGTACTGTCGGAGAAGATTCATTTGTCCAGAGGCATACATAAATAACGTAACAATGTGATGATGCAAGCTAAGCTCGCTAACATTGACAGTTTCCTTGAACTGTGTTATTATAACCTAGATAAAACACAAGCAATGCCTGTACGATGGCTGCAATGACATCATTAGGCAGTAATACAGAAGCTTGTTTACCATGATGGTGATTACAGTCATGACAGTTAGTGAAGGATTATAAGTGTTAATATATGTTAGGATGGATTACCCACGCAATAGAATTGTTGAAATTATAGAACATAAACAATGGGTCATCAAGACAGAGTAACACACGTGTTGTTATAACCTAGCTAGGGCACAAGCAATGAATTTACGATGACGGCAGTGAATATACCCGGACAGGAGTACAAACGCTTGTGTGTTATATTTCTTGGTTCTGTTAGGAATCTCAGTGATTATAATTCTTATTGGGTTGATTAGAATCGTTGGTCGAGGAGAGTTCTTGATTGTTTAGAATTCATAGTCTGAATCAAATTGATTGTTTGGAATTCGTAGTGTGAATCAAATTCTTGTCTGATTAGAGTTCTTGTTTGGTTGTTCAGAATCCTAGGTTCATAGCAAATTCTTGATTGTTTAGAATTCGTAGTCGGAATAGAATTATTGATTGGTTGTTACACTTCTGGGTTCATAGTAAAGTCATGATTAATAGAACTGCCAAGATTAGAGTGTCATGATCGCAGGGATCAACAGACGTTAATCATAGTATACTTCCATTGTCAGGAGGGATTTAGGTTGCGACATGAGTGTTTCTGATACATACTGATTGTAGTAGATAGTTGCAACTATTAATCTCATCCAGACTAGCTCTCACTCATGATATAATTTGACTCAACTTCTATGAAGGCTCAACGGTTGTATTGGGACAGGATCTGTGTTTATTCCTTTGCCTAGTACTAAACGTCAGCTAGTCATATCACAAAGCCAGAAAACCGATTTCTGTATCAGACTGGTATTCACCTGATGATTGCGGTTATATCGGAATAGAGTGCCGAAACACATGTAGGGAAGGTTGATGAGTAAATCGCCGCCAGAAACTAATGAGTGTCTTTTATCGTTAGCTTGATAGGCTACCAGAGATCACATATTGTACCACCACGCTTCTAACAACGTGCTATAAGACCCTTGATTGCACACTACAACAGAATACTAGCCAAAACCGGTGCTAATAAGGTGTCGATGCCACCAAGCGGAACGCAGTGCAGAGCCATTACCAGCCAGGACCTGAGTGAGAAGGGATGCGTGGAAGACCCTACAGGATCAGTCTAGGAAGGCAGCGCAGAGCCATTACCAGCCAGGACCTGCGTGAGAAGGGATGCGTGGAAGACCCTACAGGATCAGTCTAGGAAGGCAGCACTTAGAGTTAAAGGTGCACTGAATCCTTGCCCGATCCACCCAATACTTACGCCTCAATTTTGAACCGAGGATTACTTCAAAACAATAATCTGAGGCCAGAAAGTTTGAGGCGACTTCGATAGCTCTATGAGCAGTTCTTTGTTATGTTTTCAGCATTTTGTAACACTAAAAAACACTTTAATTTCATAAACGTAAAACTTTGATCTTAGACTTTTCTGTTATAAATAAACTAAAATATATTAGAGTGAAGGTAATACAGGTGTTATATAATTTGGAAATCTATTGTCTGTGTGGACGAGAATTCTCTGAGTGCTATAATTCTATCACAGGCAATCGTAGCCCAGATACCTAAAACTGATGTCTTTTCCCAATTGTTCAGCTTAAAGTTTTACCTTCTAGTGCCTGTTCAGAGTTGATTTTCTTCTGGGGCTTATATCTATACACCCTAATCTAACCAGCCGACTTGGTCTTCTTTTCCTGCAGTGGTTAGACTTTTCCACGGGTCAGTATTTTTTCTTCTGCTTTAATTGTGAGGGTTTCTCTCTCCATTAAAAGACCCTGCTACACGCCCTCAACGTCATAGTGGCCCTGTCAACTCCTCACATATCTGAGTATACTTCCTACCATAACAGAAGTTAAATGTAATCTTAATAAACTTGCTTCTGGCAAGGATTCGGATTAGGACCTTATCAAGAGTGGACAAGACACACTTACTCTACACATCCACCAGCTAACAGAGTTATGCTAGCGAAAAAGACAGGCCGCAAATGATTTCAAAGATTTAAGCCTCTTAACACTGTACAAGAACAATGGGTATCGTAGTGTTTGTCTTTATTTTTTTTTGCTTTCGCTCGCTTTGAACTCAAGAACGGTCCATACAAAGAGGTCCATACACACAACTTAAAGTATTGCTGCACTGAATTTTGCGTGTGGATTAGCTTACCTTATTAACAGTATTCCTCGCAACAAATATAGGGGTGCTTCACTTCTATGTATCATTGGGAAAATATTTGCCAGCATTTTTCTGCACAGACTTCAAGTATTAGGAAATCAAGTCTACTCCGAATCACTGTGTGCCTTTTGAGGAACCGGTCCACCATTGATATGATATTCTCATTGCGACAGCTGTCAGAAAAATGTCGTGAACAGAATTAACCACTGTTTATTGCTTTCATTGATCTCACAAAGGCATTCGATTTGGTCAGTAGTTGGGGTGTGTTCAAGGCGCTAAAGAAGATCGCCTGTCCGTTAACTCTTCTGTATATCGTGAAATCGTTCCACAAGCATGAAGTGTATATTCAAGTTAGATGGTGCACCTTCATAAAAGTTTGAAATCAAAAGTGGAATTTAGCAAGGTTGTGTGCTTGTTTTCACCCTCTTTGGAATATACTTTTCACTTCTATTGAAATATGCCTTTCATGATCACGGTGGTGGTATATACATTCACTCACGCTCAGATAGCGGCCTCTACAATGCTCACAGATTAAACCCAAGACAAAAATCATGAGATTACTGATCAGAGAATTGCTTTTTGCAGGTGATTCTGCAATTACAACCAATTCTGAGGAAGAATTACAAGGCCTACTATCTGTATTCTCTAATGCTTGTTCTGAATTAGGTTTAATAATTAGCAAAAAGAAGACACAAATTATGACGCAATTTGCAAATGGGGTGTCATCAATCTTTATTGACAACGCAGAGCTGGAGATAGTTGACCATTCCACATATCTAGGATCGAAGGTAAACAATAAATTATCCCTTGATCGAGAAATCAACACCGGGATTGGTAAGGCAGCAACGACAGTGAACAGGTTTACAAAGAGTCTAGGAAAACAGACAGCTTACTGCCAAAACAATAGTCTTGCTCTATCAAGCACGTGTCCCTAATACTCGTCTTCATGGCAGCAAATTGGTCAACTTACTCACACCAAGAGAAACGTTTAAATTGCTTGCATATGCTGTGTCTGCGAATAATACTTTGTATTAAGTGGCAAGATCACAAATAGCGAAGTATAGGAAAGATCTGGTGGTGTGACTGTTTGTTCCATGCGCAGTCTTCGTAGACTTAGATGGACGGGACACATTAGGAGGATGGACCATGGTAAAATACCAAATGACATAATTTTCCGTGAATTACAGATGTGTAAAATATCTCTTGGTCGGCCTCTACAAGGGTACAGAGGTGAGCGTAAGCGGGAGATGATTGATACAGGCGATGATATATATCGTACATTGGGAACAATTCGTCGCCTACCGCGTTGCGTGGAGTGTAAAGATCAAGAATGGAATAAGGACAAGGGAGAAAATGATTGCAGATAGGTCAAACACTGAACGTGAGAGAAGTCAGATGGTGCGTGATGATGAAAATGACCATGTGTTCACATGCATCCATTGTGGACGATATTTACCGCGCGAATTAGTCTGAACAGTGACATTCGTTACCGCCATGGGTTGTAGTTATTATGCATTTTTTAAGCACAATGTAACGAACTATCTTCTGCCAAGATGGCAATGTGCCATTCCAATTATGCCCGGGCAGCTGTTAAGTTTACATACTAATTACTATAATTCCTTTTGTTCCAGCTACAATTAACATACTCTACTCTGATTATTACATTAACGGCCAGCTTCAGACAGCATACAACTCGCGCAACCCTAGACGTTTACTTTAACCTCCTGTCATGCAACCAGTTACCATTATCATAATATGCTCATCCTTTTACTTTACCCCTAACCCAGTTATTGCTTTAACTCCTTCTGATATTTACATGAACAGCTCCGACATAAACACACACACGCAAACACATATAAGGTAGCACCCTAATCCAGCAACACATCCATATAAACACAACAGCATATTACCTCGCACGCACATACAACCATTCTAGAGAGAGAGAGAGAGAGAGAGAGAGAGAGAGAGAGAGAGAGAGAGAGAGAGAGAGAGAGAAAGGGGGAGGGAGGGCAACAGAGAGAGAGAGAGAGAGAAAAGGGGGAGGGAGGGCAACAGAGAGAGAGAGAGAGAGAGAGAAAAGGGGGAGGGAGGGCAACACTTCAGTAATTTATGACTGTCTTAATAATCATTACCATCACATGTCATGCCAACTGGTGTGTATGATCATGCGCCTCCTGACCCCCCAATTGTTTAGCATACTGTGTAAATTGAACACCGTAAACGTACATCAAATGTCCAACCATTAAACAGCTACGGAACATGCAAGTCCATACTTGTATCGCCGGCTTCTAGCAAACATAACACAAAACTATACATAGCAAAGTAACAGTCACAACAATGCTAATATTCAGACAGGATCCCGCCGATCTCCTGGGTAATGGGAGAAGGAACGAAATCAGGCAGTTACAGTAGTGTTCCTACATAAGCTTCAGACTCAAACACCAGTTCTTGAGAGCCAACCTAGTCTCATTAAATGGGCACTAGAAATATTGTTTTTCCTTTCTGAATAGCAGTCAGTGTAACCCAAGTATTTAACTCGCATGTTGGTCTCTTTGTTGCTGACAATATGAGCCTACAAGATGTTTAATTCAACTTGAGGTGTTCTGATCCAGAGAGTTGTTACATTTTACTGTGTCTGGTTGTTACTTCAACTCTTGTTCTAAATAATTATTATTTCAACTTCTACTCATAGAATGACCTATAAAGCAGCGGGAGAGTGAGAAAAGTCATAGTGCTCGATGAACGAAAATTACCAACTGCATGTCTCTTGGTTGTAGAGGACGGACAACGCACAAGAGTGAGGTTAACGCACTTTACAAGACAATCCGCAGGAATAAGTGGACAATTCTGTAACTGGGCAGAGAAGGGTATCACTTGTCCGGACATGGGGAAATTGCTGCGGTAAGCAAAGGCCACAAACCACTCTCGTACATGTGCTATTCATGATAAATACTTCTCGTGAATAAGTTTATGAGATCACAGATCTGGAATGGAGGAGTGAGATTTTCATGTCTGTCTCGGGACTGAATCACTGGACTACCACCCTAGATATACCAACGCCCTGTAGGAAACATGACCAACCAGCCGTCCCTGTGTGCTGTGCTGAATCACTGGACCACCACACTAGATATATCTACACCTAGGAAACATGACCAACCAGTCGTCCCTGTGTGCTGTGCTGAATCACTGGACTACCACCCTAGATATATCTACAGTCCTGTAGGAAACATGGCCAACCAGCCGTCCCTGTGTGCTGTGCTGAATCACTGGACTACCACCCTAGATATATCTACAGTCCTGTAGGAAACATGGCCAACCAGCCGTCCCTGTGTGCTGTGCTGAATCACTGGACTACCACCCTAGATATACCTACAGTCCTGTAGGAAACATGGCCAGCCAGCCGTCCCTGTGTGCTGTGCTGAATCACTGGACTACCACCCTAGATATACCTACAGTCCTGTAGGAAACATGGCCAACCAGCCGTCCCCATGTGCTGTGCTGAATCACTGGACTACCACCCTAGATATATCTACACCTAGGAAACATGACCAACCAGCCGTCCCTGTGTGCTGTGCTGAATCACTGGACTACCACCCTAGAAATATCTACACCTAGGAAACATGACCAACCAGCCGTCCCTGTGTGCTGTGCTGAATCACTGGACTACCACCCTAGATATATCTTCTACAGTCCTGTAGGAAACATGGCCAACCAGCCGTCCCTGTGTGCTGTGCTGAATCACTGGACTACCACCCTAGATATACCTAGTCCTGTAGGAAACATGGCCAACCAGCCGTCCCCATGTGCTGTGCTGAATCACCACCCTAGATATATCTACATCCCTGTAGGAAACATGACCAACCAGCCGTCCCTTTGTGCTGTGCTGAATCATGACACGGTTACATCCCAACATGCCTCAGTGCAGGTGCCACGTCCCAGTGCTGGTCTCTAAGACTGAGCGGGGAATGAGAGCCTTAGAGTGGTTCTGGTGGAGGTGGTACTTTGGTACCAGTTGGGAGGAAATCACCAACCTCACCCTGATTTATTTGCGCCCTTTTCAGGGCCCATCTGACTGGTGCCAAGGCATCGGAGTGAAGAGTTAAAACTCGAGTCTTCCTGTGGACTGCCACACTACCAACCCTATCCACAGTTATTATTTTAACGCCTTCTGGCCTAGGCAGTTATAGACTCTAGAGACAACGGACTGAGACAGATAAAGTGAACTATACGGCTTATTCCAGTTGAATATTATAGATTAGAACGTGAAGCGATGACAAGAACATGCAGATCTGTAGGATCCATGCTACCAAACAACGTATCAAACATGCATATTCTAATCATTACATGAGAACCTAGTTCTGCCACCAAATAGCATATAAAGCATGCAGACTAGAAATCATTACAGACAAGTTAAGTTCTGCATGATTTGCACCCACAGAATAACACATGCAATGGTTTCCAAATACGTTATTTTGGCTGTAGCTGCATTCGTAGGTATAAAAACGTGCACATGACACACGAAATCTAATATTTTATTCCTGTCTCTGGTACACTGTACAGTCCTGTAGTGTGTGGTCCCATATTTTGTTCATGACTCATGAACACAGGGCAGTCCTGTAGTATGTGGTCCCATGTTCTGTTCATGACTCTTGTACACAGGGCAGTCCTGTAGTATGTGGTCCAATATTTTGTTCATGACTCTTGTACACAGGGCAGTCCTGTAGTAAGTGGTCCAATATTTTGTTCATGACTCTTGTACACAGGGCAGTCCTGTAGTATGTGGTCTCATATACTGTTCATGACTCTTGTACACAAGGCAGTCCTGTAGTATGTGGTCTCATATACTGTTCATGACTCTTGAACACTGGGCAATCCTTAGTGTGTGGTCCCATATTCTGTTCATAATTCATGTACACAGGGCAGTCCTGTAGTATGTGGTTCCATATTTTGTTCATAACTCTTGAACACAGGGCAGTCCTGTAGTATGTGGTCCCATATTCTGTTCATAACTCTTGTACACAGGGCAGTCCTGCAGTATGTGGTCACGTATAGTTTTGTTGTCTCTGGTACACAGGGCAGTCTTGTAGAATGTGGTCACGTATAGTTTTGTTGTCTCTGGTACACAGGGCAGTCCTGTAGTATGTGGGAACGTATCGTTTTGTTGTCTCTGGTACACAGGGCAGTGGTGTAGAATGTGGGCAGATATTGTTTTGTTCCTGTCTGATGGACAGTCACTAACAACCCCAGTATCTGACTTACTGAAAAGGTCACGGTGCTATGTACTAACACCTGTTCTTGTCAGTGAAGGTGGTGATATGGATTGTTGTGGTATCCTGGATGTGTATTTATCCATTATTTAAATTAGGTATATTGTTCCAGCTTCGCTATCGGACATCGAGATTTTATTCTCATGGTTATTGCCTTTTTTTAAAAGCTAAATTATCTGGTTTTTAATTCCTTGTAATTTAATTGTAAGCCGCAACCTATTCATAGCATGTATCAGTTATTCATTCCGAAGAATGGTGTTCAATTTTTATTTTCTAACACATCACTCCATCATAAATCAAGCTATGTGGACTTCTATAAAAGTATTCTTGAGAAATTACTGTGGTTTTCACTCGGGTTTCTCATCCACATATGCTACATACATATTTATTGTGGGCAGCTTATATTTGCGAGGACATTTGCACTGGAAGTGGCCAATTACAGCCTACTCTTTAAGATGTCCCCAAGTTTTTTTGGTTTGTAAACATTATCCACAAGTTTCAGACTCAGCACTTATTCTGTTCGCCTGCAGGCCCAATGGTCATGGGTTCGAATTTTGCACTGAAGTGGGTTTCTAAAACTTATCTGGGTTCCCAGGTTAACCCAGCCTAAAATGGGTATCAGGAAGTGTCTTGGGGTGCAAAGGTGGCCAGCGAGATGATAACCGTATGAATTCTAGAGTGCTGATTGGTCTATATAAATATGGGGCTGGCACAATATGCCTGATACACCTCAACATGTATAAAAAAGGGTCCTTACTTGACTTTTACTTTTTGAGTTATAGATAACTAATGTGTATAAGTCATTTATATCCCGCCTACTGACTGTGCATGAGTGAGCACATGTTTGTGTACATGTGCGTGTAATTGTGCATGTGTTTGTTTGTGGGTCTGCCTGACTTTATGTATGTATGTCTGTATGTATTTCTGTTCATCTATGCCTGCTCTGTGTGTCAGTGGGTGTCTATGTCCACCTGCTTATGAATCTTGTGATTGTGTGTGTGTGTGTCCGTGTTTGTGCATGTTTAAGAATGTGTGTCAATCAGTATGTAGGTCTGTGTTTGTGGCTATGAATGAGTATGTGTATGTTCAAGTTTTATGTCTTGTTCACGAGTGTGTCATAAAGTTATCTGAGCGCAAGTGTCATACCAAATCTTGAGTGCTGACTCATCTATACAAGTATAGGGCTAGCATCATATGCCTAATGATCTCAATGTGAATAATAAGGATTCCTTACATGACTTTGGCTTGTTTAGTTACAGATGACTCCACTTCTCTAAGACATTTCTACTGAAAGGATCCCTTACATGACTCCACTTCTCTAAGATATTTCTACTGAAAGGATCCCTTACATGACTCCACTTCCCTAAGATATTTCTACTGAAAGGATCCCTTACATGACTCCACTTCTCTAAGATATTTCTACTGAAAGGATCCCTTACATGACTCCACTTCTCTAAGATATTTCTACTGAAAGGATCCCTTACATGACTCCACTTCTCTAAGACATTTCTACTGAAAGGATCCCTTACATGACTCCACTTCTCTAAGACATTTCTACTGAAAGGATCCCTTACATGACTTTGGCTTGTTTAGTTACAGATGACTCCACTTCTCTAAGACATTTCTACTGGTTAAGGTGGTTAAAAGTGAAAAATGGGCAGAAGTGTGTCAAAGAGTAAGCACAGACAAGTCACTGAAATTGTTCTGGCGACTACATAAAAGCATGAGTAGGGTAGTCAAGAATAAGAGAATTTCTTACTTCCAAGGTGCTCACCTCATCTGGCAGAGGACTGACGAGAACAAAGGCAAAGCCCTCTTTGAACGCTACATTGAGCAGAGCAACCAGACAGACATGGGAGGCCGAAATCTGGCCAAGGAGGTCACCTCAGACAGATGCAAGGCCCAGAACACTTCGGATGAAATCACAGTGACAGTGAAAGAAATCAGGGCTGTGCTTCGACGATCAAAAAACTGCGCTCCAGGGCCAGATGGCATAAGATACGACAATATCAGTAGGTGTACCGACAATGAGCTAGAGAAACTAGCAGACATATACAACAACAGTATAGGGAGTGCTAGCATCAAGGAAGAGTGGTTACACAGCTATCTGGTTCCCTTGCCTAAGCCTGGCAAAGACCACACAAAAATTCAGGGATATTGAGTAATAACCATGCAGAAAACAATAGGCAAGCTGCTGGAGAACTTAATTGCCAGAAAAATATCAAGTCAGCTAGAGAGGCAAGGTGTTTTCCCACCTACCCTGGGATGGTACCGTCCAAAAAGAGAAACCTGGACCAATGCAGCAGTTTTTGCCATATTACAATATTGCAATATTACTAACAGTGACCATTTTTTACCTCCACAGCCACTCATAGTATCAGATATTATTCTATCTATTTATGTGGTTGCCATCAGGATCATGTTGTTATAGTGGATCACTTGCTGTATTTGATCATGTCATGTGATTATTGAAGGAATGATTTGCAATTACCCCTGCCAGGCTTTGTGAACTGTTGTTGGATATGCTTAGTTTAGTTTAGTTTAGCAGATGGATCAACATCACGGCACACGGGTGTAACCCATAAGTGCTCCGTTCTCCTCCTAACTCAACCTGAGTCTGGAGAAACTCAGTTTAGTGCACAAATTATGTAGCAGCGGCAAGGATCCTGAAATACTTTGGGTAGATTTTTAACTCAAAATTTTGCCCGGGCAGCGCCATTAGGCTACTCTTCTTCAATTTCCAACTGCCAAGGGATATTTTATGTGCACAGCAATACGCACGGGCGTCCGATCTCACTACCCAGAGACCCGGGGAAATTGTATTACTAGAAGTCCACATGAAAAAAATCCCGGCCCTCACCGGGGCTTGAACCCGGGACCTCCAGCACTCGAGGCGGACACCATACCTCGAGACCACGCAACCCCTTGTTGGATATACCTAAATAAATAAAAAATAAAACCGATCTGATTCTTTGTTTACACCTTGTTCAGTGACAATCATCGAAGACCAACGGGGATACAAATACACCATGTTTATGACAATATTGT
>JACEFZ010017891.1:2500-125000 GCA_014155875.1 Cepaea nemoralis
CTGTTTGTTTGTGTCATCTGTGCTGGTTGTAGAAAGCATCAGTAGTGTCTCATCTTGTAATATTTTATGATGTTTTGAAGTGTCTGTTTTGGCTGTTGTAATAGTTGCATTTACTTTTCCCCATGCAACTATTTCATCAATCGTACACTGTTTTAGTTGGGGTAAGCACCCCAGAATTAAATCAGTACAAGGGTTGTTCAGTATTGCACAGGTAAAGGTACCAGAGAGAAAAGGAGAGTTAATCTGGGCTTTTGCCAAAGGGTAGATTTCAATGTTACCCGAAAAGGTACGGCATTTGACAGTATCACCTGTGTAATCACCCGGATTAACCAGTTCTTTCCGAAGACCAATAAGGGTACTGCCGCTGTCCAGCAAACACTGGCATGCTACATCATTGACCATCGCATTGTGGAACACAAGATTGCCTCTGGAGGCTACTGCTGCGTTTACACTCTCAGATGAGCATAGTACTGTATGTCCACACTCTAGTTTCGCGTCTGTATGGAATTGGTGACATCGTTCACAGCTGTCGAAGCTCAACATATCGTATGCACCACAAACATTTTCTGCTTGGTTATTAGGTAAGTCACTTTCACTCTCAGACTCATTCTCACTACCACCATCTGAAGAGGTGTCAATCAAAATGGCATTATTGGCTTTCATACGCTGCCGGCCAAGGCACTTATTACTATAATGGCCATAACAGGAACAAAAAAAACATTTGATGGCACGCCTGTATGCAGATCTTTTACTTTGCTGTTTCTTGATCACATTTTCAAGATGCGCCGGATAATTTGGCGATTTGTCACACATAGCATAAGTGTCATGTAAAAGGTGACAATGGATACATTTTTCCATTTTCCTATCTTTCTTATCGTATTTCTGATAAGGTTTCCTATTACTTTGGTAGTTTTTAGTTTGGTCTTTGACAAAGGAAACTATTTCAGAGTCATTTGAGGTCTTAAACACATCTCTGTTAGAAGAAAAATATGCTGATCCTTTCTTTTCAAACTGCTCTATGTTTTCAATGTCTGACTGCTGCAAAAATTTGGCAAAAGGAGAAGGTATGGTAGATATAACCTTGTCCATAGCAATTAAGTTTTTTAATCTATCAAAGTCTTTTCCTATATTAGCTGCTTTCAGCCACCTGTCTAGTACACTCTGTACATTTGAAACATAATCAATAAAGGTTTCACTAGGTTTAGGTTTTAGGTTTGAGAACTGAACCTGATACCCAGGGGCATCAAGTAAAAAGTGCTGCATAATCCTATCATGGATGTATTGATAGCTAGATCTAAGCTCTGTCGGTATAGTTTCTATTACTTTAAGGGGCTCACCACTGAGATTCTTCGTATAAATTGGGGCCCACATCTCTAATGGAACTTGATGGTATTTAAATTGATATTCTACATTCTCTGTCCATGCTGATATTGAATCATCTTTACAATATGGTTTGATAATATTCTTGTATTTATTAAACTTATTTTCCTCTTGTTGACTTCTAAGTTTAGTGGCAGAGATTTCTGAGTGTGACTCTACCTCCCTCTCTTTCATCTTTAACTGTGTCTCTGATTCTACTTGTATCTGTTTTTCTTTGACTCTTGTCATTTCAGCTATCTCTTTTTGCTTTAATTCTTTGTCCTGATCTAATTGCCTTAGCTTTAATTCCTTATCCTGTTGTAATTGTTGTTGCTTAATCTCTAATTCTTTTTGCTTAATTTGTTTTTCATCTTCTAGCTGTTTCTGTTTTGTTATCTCAGCTAGTTGAGCAATCTCTTTTTGATGCTGTCTTTCTTCTTCTCTTTCTCGTGCGCGTTCGTCCCTTTCAGCATCTTTTGCTTCTTTAAATTTTTGATCTGCATACTGTTGTAGCTCTTTTCCTGTTAATTCTAGATCTTTACCTGCTTTTATGAAGTCTGATAAAGTTGCCATCTTAATTTAGTATTCGGCTAACAGTGATAGGCAATGATGACTTTAATCAGTTATTTATCTTTGATATGTTATGTTTGTTCTTATCTGATCACTATCAGTTGTGCTTTCTGTTTATACCCTGCCCAGATTTATCTTGCAGAAAAACAGAGTATACAAATATGTCAATGCGTTACAGCTGAAAAAGAGATGCACTATTAATCAAATTGCATGCCAAAATATATAAGTGTACTCAGCTTTAACGTTCCCGAGGATCGGGGAACGGAACTCCGTTGCCACAGGTCACCTTGGTACTTTCGGGTGGAGGCACGTGTCGTTACCAGCAAACTATATTTGGTACACAGGGCCGTAATCAGGTGTAGTTCGCCCTTTGATATGCAGGGCCGTAGTAATCAGGCCTATTACACGATATGTTAACCCAGACCCCTAAGGACAATGTCTTAGACAATGACAGACAGATTTACGAACAACTAGAATATGTATTAAATAAATTAAATGTCATTGTCCTGTCTTTGTTCTATCAGTTATTGCCTTACGTTACTATTCTATTTAATTTCTGTACGTGTTGTGCAGGCAAGTATCATCTGCCTGGCCAAAAAATAGTTCCATCGTGACGGTAAACACATAGAAAATATGACCAAAAATATGCATATCTGCTTTTAAAGAAATAAAAATAACATCATAATGTTTAAATAAATAAATATATTCCTTTAGTAGTTGAAATAAATAACTAACAAATGATATAACGTACCGATTCAGGCGAGCAGCTGTTTAGCAATTTTCTACACACTCGATTGCTGTATGCTAATGAGCCCAGACGACTGTTTGTCAATCATCTGACGTCACAGCACAGCGCGATGAAAAATCGATATTGTTGGCTAGCTTTATATCGCTCCGCCGTGAATCATTTTTGGTACTCATTTCTCAACAAAAAGGTAAATATATAAATAAATATGAGAAAGCAAGAATATTAATACTTACAGCTTTGATGAATACATAACCTCACTAAATAAATACTTCATAAACACAATTAAACAGTTTAATACGTCACGATAGGCACATTTCTAGCTTGCAAAATTCTCTCGTCTGCACAAATCATCGTCACTACACAAATTAAACCCTAGTCTTAGAGTCTCGTGGACGAGTGGAGTAGCTTGAATATTACATTCAAGCTTCACTTCTGACAACACAATTACCATTTACTGTGGGTATTAGCTTGGCGCTTTCGTCCAAGCACCACTTCTTGACACCACAATTACCCTGGCCTGTCAACAACTTAACTGACAGGCATCATCGGGTACTTCTCACACACTCGTACAAGACAACTTGCAAGTCGTGTGGGAGGCAAAATGCATGGTCCATTTTATTGCCGTTGGCTCGCTTACAAGCGGTAAACAGTCGCTAATGCAATACACAATATACAGCCACAGAATTATCTAACACAAACTGCTAACCCTATGCTAACTCTATCTACTAGTGAACACACAACTCCTAACGTTATTCTAAACGATGTGAACGCCCCCAAGTCCAGTCTCCCGTCTGCCGGACATCTCTCCCGTCGTTACACACCACGCGGGGGTGACCTTCTCCTTCGTGCGTGTTACCTCACATCGCACGCTGCTGGCAAAACGTGGCCTGTTGAGTGTCTACTCAACTGTGCTCTGGCTTCATGAGGTGCGGTGGTATCGTGATTAGAGTGCTAACTCTCTGAACACCGCCTGCGTGTATTCTGAGGGAGTGGCTAACCTTCCACGATTCCCTCATCTCCCCTGCTCTTGCCTCGGGCACCGTATCTCCTCCTGGTCCCTCCCGGATTGACCGCTCTCCCTGGCGGAGGGGATGCGGTTGAGTCTTTGACAGTGGAGTACAGCCATGATATCTACTGGTGCGTGAAGCACTGGGGGATTCACTGGGGACATGACAGATCCCTGTATCAGCCCAGATGTAATAGTAGCAGTAGTCAGAAGTCCAGGAACCCATGCGTAGTGCAATTTTACGCTCATAGAGGACTGCCGCAACCCATCTGACAAGGCAAGGGCAGACCTCCATGTCTAAGAGTGTGAATATCAACCGATCATACCTGACTCTGTTGTAAGCATCTTCCTGGTCTAGTGCCACCGCCACTGTTTCTTGTTTATCGTTTAAGCCTTCATAGACATTAAATACAAATGTTGCCGCATTGGCCCAGGATGTCCTTGCCAAGCCGGTAGCTCCCAAGACCTTTGGGAAGCTGGTTACGACTTTCCAAGTGGATGCTTCTTGTAAGGGAGGTAACCTTCTTATTTATAAATACTCTGCTCTGCTAAAGGAGACGACTTCATTGTCAAAGTAACTGCCGATGAGGAAGTACAATAATCTTTCACAGTACAGCTCAAGTAACTTGACAAGGAAATATTGAAGTCTGGAACAAAGGTGCAAAAAACGGTACAAGTCTATCTGCAGGGTACTGGACAGGTGAAAGCAGTTCTTCATCAATAGCTTTGTAGAAGACACATTTGATGCAAGGTTACAAATTGATTCGTGAACCATCTAACTTTGTCTAGAAAGGGACATAGTCAGCGCTTTGCCGCTGCTATAACCCTTATTGTTCTCAATAAATTGTGTGTGTGTGGATGTCTAAGAAGGAAGACTTTTCAGAAAATCTTCCTATGGTCAACAAAGTGTGGCACTGGTAAATGTGTCTCTATATGTTCGGTAATCCTACATATGGGTATCTATGTAGAAATGACACTCTGTGCACAGCCACCAATAGTTCCAGTAGCAATCTGATTATATGTCCGTCTCGCCTTTCCTCTGAGCGTCGAGCGTCGGCCAGATCCACTCGTCACTCCTCGCTGCCTCATTCTTGTCAGACTATGGTGATCCATTTGCTCCTCCGAGGTGTACACGTGCTCCCACAAGACCGCTACCACGTCTGTCTTGTCATGCATCAATACTCCACCAAGTTTTGCAGAGCCAGCCAATCTGTCTGCCTGTTCATTCCCCAACACATCAGCATGACCCGGAGAAAAGATCCAGGTGATGCTTGCCACCCGTGACTTCCGAAGCGAAGCAAGCCACTCTGCTCGAAGCCTGCCTGTTCTCACCCTCCTCATCATGCTTTCTGAGTCAGTTACAATCACGATGTGAGTATGTATCGTGTTCTCCATCCAGCGGAAAGATGCACTGACCGCCTCCACCTCCATTCTTAAGCTAGATGTTGTGGTATCATACGACAGGCTCTCCTGCACCAAACGTCCACCATTAGCTTTTGCTAAGAATCCCCAGGCACTTCTCCTACTTCTCAAACCGAGTCATCTGTGTAGATAATCACCTTGTAAGCATTATCCTGAATTAGTTGCTGGATTTCCACTTCCGGGGCTCTGCTGGCCACTCCCTGCACTCCCGGCTCAATGTGATTATAACTCTGTACAAGTCCAACTGCTCCGCTGGCACTCTGACCCACTCCTCTCCTCGCCTAATGTTCTCCAAGGGGCACACTTGTCTGATCGCATCCTCCGCCTGAGCCACCCATGATTTCCCTTTTATCAGTCTCTGACCCGTATCTGCGTCCAGCGCCTCATGCAACGGGTGATCTGTGTCTGCAGCTTCTCTGAGGTATGCTTCCGCCTGCATCACCTTGTGCCCACCAGCAACAGTCGGCAGACCAAGGATGTAATATGAGGTAAACTGACGTCCGTGTGTGGTGAAGCAAATGTCTGAGCTCTCTTGCGGCGGATAACTCACGTTAATATTGACGTATACATATGACATTTTAAATTGATTGAACACATCGTAGAGCTTATAAAGATATATCCTAATGCACCATTCTTATGTGTCGTGAATATAAACATTAGAAACGTTGAGAAAATATAAACATATAACTGTAAATCGTGGCAGAAAGGCAAACTATGTGCAATCCGCGGATTTTTGACACATCTGATGCCTTTATCTTCTTCTGTCTTAGAGACTATTCGTCTCCAAGAAGTGTACAAAGCAATATACCGACCAATCTCAATTAAGCGCAAAGAGCGATATACAAGTCAGTATCAAAGAAGTGTACAGAGCTTTATACATACATCAGTCATCAATAAGTGTACAGAGCATTACCCTCTATCAGTCATCAATAAGTGTACAGAGCATTATCCTCTGAGTCTTCCACAATCGTAAAGTAGAAGTACCATAGGGCGCATTGAGCATGTGGTGGGAAACGTGTACCGTTACAGACCAATGGGTACTTGATGGAGGATATGGTCAGTAGCACGCGGGTCGCCTTTATTTCCCAATCCATTTCCTGGCGTGATTTGCTAGATGGGCTCTATAATTGTTGTGGTTGTTAATGATTCAAATCTGCCCAGATCAGTGCCGTGCCATGCTATGATACGGGGCGGCGACCGCATCAGGCGGCTACCGTAGGAGGCGGCATAAACAGCGAAGGAGGGGGGGGGGGGGTGACATTTCGAAGACTTGCATCATTTAGGGGCGGCATTTCGAAGACTTGCATCATACTGAGAAAATCTACCGCACGACCCTGGCCCAGATGCTAAAGGAACCCAAGAACACCGAGCTGGAAGACGAGAGTGTAGTCACTACACTACTGCGACTCTGTCAAAACCTCCAATAAGTACTTAGAGAGTTAATAATCGTTAAGACAAAGTCTAGTAGGGAGACACCAGACAGGAGAGACACCAGAGCTATAAATAGCTTCACCAGGGGACACATTGGTGTCAACCAAGGGAGCAATACGGACAGGTGAGCGAGGGCTTCCCCAAGCCATTGGGAAGCTTGGCCTTACGAGTAACCGTGGAGTGCCCGGTTACTCATGTTAACGAGCCAGCGTGCTGGGAGACTATGCACGCAAGACTCGCTACTGCACGGAGGACACAGCGTCCGTGCTTGACCACGCAATGTGTAGCGTGAGGGACAGACCAGACTGGAGACGATTAGAGAGTAGACGTGTTCTTGACAAATGCTATAAGTTTCTAGACAATAGTTAATATCAGGCTTTAGATTCAGTTAGTGATTACTAGTATCATTCTCATATCTTCATTACATCCATGTAACGTACCATGTTGTTTAATATCAATGATGTATGCCGCTCGCAGAGCTTACGAATTCCGAGCTCTAAATAAATTGCATTCCTTTTGCAAATGACACGAGTTGTTATTTCGTGCGGTGCAAAAGTAGGGGAGTCCTGAAAGACCTGTCGCAAGCAAGTTGCTGACAGACAGGACCCCAATTGGTGTCAGAAGTCCCTGAACCAACGTCAACAGACAATTGTCAACGGGCTATTGGCATCAGAATTTCTGAACCAGCGTCAATAAGCACAATTCAACATTTCTATGATAAAATATTTGAAAGTAATGTAAATTTGTTTTGCATACAATGGCATAAATAATTTTCTTTTGTGAATAATTACGATCATACCATTTGTGGAGCTTGAACCACAATGAAAGAAAGTTAAAGTTAAAATTGTGGGATTCTACTAAAATTGAAAATTGTGTTATTCTACGGAAATTAATGAAAATGTATACAATCATCAGTTCATATTGTCAAGCAAACCATCGTGTACATTTCATCTTGTGTGATACAGCCATCAATGTCACCATTCATCATATTCAGTAAATAGATTAGCTACTGAACGGAAGCTTTAGAACGAAGTTATACCAAACCAGTCAGGAAGTGAAGACGAGACGACATCGACTGTCATATGACGAATCATCTGACGAATCATGACAACCATTCAGACTATCATAACATTCATTCATTAACACCATTCATCATCATCTAAACCACATTTTTTCATTTATCAACCGCATGTACTATAAATATGTATTTACAACATATGCATGTGTCTAAATTATTGATGCTCTACTAAACAGAAGCATCCATTGCGTTCTCAAGTCAATCATTTTGTGAGTGTGGAAGACAACGGTGGAACATCCCAAGAACCGTATTTTCCAAAGAATTAGATGAGTATATTTTCATAATATTCTGGTATGCACTAAATTAATCATGCATCTTCTTTTTCAGTAAAGAATGTATATTACTAACACATAACTACAAACCACTGTGTAAAATTACTGTGATATCATTATTAACTAACATAAAGCCACAAAATGGCGACACTAAGTGAATGTATCCAGGCAGGCAAAGATATGGGCCACACTGGAGAGAAATTAGAAAAGTGGGCGGATCAAAAATATAAAGAAGAAATAGCTCGACATAGAGAAGAAACAGAAAGAAAAGCTGCGTTAGAGAGAGACGAAAGAGCATTAGAAAGGCAGCATCAAAAAGAAATGAAGGAGAAGCCACCAAGCAGACACAATTAGATTTAGAACATGCCAACAAACAAGCAGAGGAAGCTACCAAACTGAAACAGTTAGATTTAGATCATGCCACCAAACAAAAGCAGATACAAGTAGAGTCAGAAACTAAATTAAAGATGAAGGAAATGGAGGTAGATTCAAACATACAGATAGCCTCTAGCAAACAAAAAAGCCAAGAAGAACAGAACAAGTTTAGCAAGTATCAAGGCCTTATCAAACCATATAGCGTAGGGGATTCAATTAGTGCATGGACTGAGAATATAGAATTCCAACTAAAGACTCAGAAAATACCTTTGGATGACTGGGCAATGATCTACATGAGAAATCTCAGTGGGGAGCCGTTAAAAGTAATAGAATCTATACCTACAGAGCTAAGGAACAATTATCAGTACATTCACGATAGGATTATGCAACACTTTGTTTTAGACGCCACTGGGTACCAAATTCAGTTCTCCCAAATTAAGCCAAAGGCAACTGAAACCTTCTTAGATTACATCTCTAACATGCAAAGCACATTTAAAAAATGGACTAGGGCGGCGAAAGTGAATAACAAGTATGAAAAACTAGAAGATCTTATGGTAATGGACAAGGTGATATCTACCGTTCCTACCTCTTTTGCAAAGTTTCTCCAACAGTCAGATATTGAAACCATTCAGCAATTAGAGAAACGAGGGTCGGCATATTTTTCGTCTAACCGTGATATATTTAAATCTACAACACATGATACAGAAATCACTGCGTTTGCAAACAAGGTACCTGATAGATCTTACAAGCAGAAAGATTATCGTAGGAAAGACCAACCATACCAGAAGCCACCTCGTTGTGGATATTGTAGTTTGTGTCATCCTAGCGACTCTATGTGTGATAAAAACCCAGGATATCCCTCACCACTTAGAAGCAGTGTTAAGGAAGCAAGAAAGCAGAAGAACGTCATTTAAACGTGCTGTTAAATGTTACTTTTGTTCCAGCTATGGCCACTATAGTAGTAAGTGTCTTGGTAGGCAACGTATGAAGGCTAATAATGCTGCACTCATCGATACGTCATCAGACGATGAGAGTGACATTGATCCGGAACTTGTAAATGTGATAACAGCGAGTGAATGTGAGAGTGTGGCAGTGGTAACAGACATATTAGACTTTAAGAAATGTGACATATGTCACCAGTTTCATGCGGATGGTAAATTGACATACGGGCACGTAATACCATGTTCCAGTGAAGATGCTAATGCAGCTAGTGCCTCCAGAGGTAAACTGAAGTTCTACGATGCACTGGTCAATGATCAGCCATGCCAATGTTTAATCGATAGCGGGAGCACTCTACTTGGTTTAAGGAAAGAACTCGTTAGACCAGAAGATTACACGGGTGAATTTGTCAAATGCCGTAGTTTCTCTGGAACCATTGAGAAATACCCACTGGCAAAAGCGCATATCAATACCCCGTTCCTTACCGGCACATTTACTTGCGCAATCCTGCAAGATCCATGCACGGACCTTATTTTAGGCTGCCTAGATTCATTGAAACAATGTACAGACGACGACATCAGAGCCTGGAAACATACAAACATGGCTAATGCTGTAACAAGGTCAGATACACAAACACACTATACTGACTTACAAAATGAAATGCTACATCTATTAACACCCAGCGGTGCCGATACCAACACTACTCGACAGAAATTTATCGAGGCACAAAGCACTGACCAAACTATCGCACCTTATTTTAAATTGTTAGGTGAGCGAGCGAAAGTTACTAAAAATGCATATTGGTATTTTAGAAAGTTTAACGGAATTCTCATGCGGTATTACAAAAATAATAACCATGAAATTCAGCAGACGGTGTTACCTGTAACATACCGACAAAGTGTGCTAAAGATTGCACACGAGTCACCGTTTGCTGGACATTTGGCCTACGACAAAACGAGAGCCAGAATTTTGTCACACTTCTACTGGCCTAAATTCTGTATTGATATAAAAATTTTCTGTCGTTCGTGTACTATTTGTCAACATCTTGTACGAAAGGGAAATCATGTGACGGCCAAAGTTCAATGGTCATTATTAGCATCTAGACCATTTGAGTGTGTAGCGGTCGATATTGTTGGACCCCTAAATCAGGTGTCAAGCAAAGGAAATCGATTCATACTTACTCACGTGGATCTATGCACCAGGTGGATCGAAGCTATTCCACTAAAATACATCACCTCCAAATATGTGGCAAATGTATTTTTTGCACCTATTTTCGCGTTTTGGCTTCCCACGATCTATTCTATCGGATCAGGGAACGCAGTTTATTTCGACTGCTACGCAAGCCTTAACAAAATTGTTAGGAATAGAGCAGCATTTCTGTACCCCGTACCACCCAATGAGCAACGGGATCATAGAAAAAATTAACGGGGATCTCAAACACATGCTGGCTAAAGTAACAGCGGAGAACCCATCTGATTGGGACACACTATTGCCAGCAGTGCTATTTGCCCATAGAGAAATTCCGCACTCAAGTACGGGTTTCTCACCTTTTGAATTAGTTTACGGGGCGAACACTCGAGGACCCCTAACCATTTACCATCAGCTAATTACTAGCTTACCAGATAATCCAACAGCAGTAACACCGTACGAGATGGTAACAGAAACACGCGATAGAATAATGAAAGCGTGTGTAATAGCCAAGGCATCTTTGGAGAGGAAAGGACAGATGTACCGCGACTATGCAAATAAGGGTGCTAAAACTATACAACTTGAACCAAATCAGAAGGCTTTGCTTCTACTACCTGATAAACGTAATTTGTTACTAACATCTTGGCAAGGGCCATTCATCGCTCAACGTAAAATATCAGATGTCGATTATGAAATATCGATAAAAGGAAAATTAAAGATATTTCATATCAACATGCTGAAACCATATTTCTCACGACAAGAACTACAGACAGACGAACAATATGCACCAACATCAAGTAATCGGACGACAGACGTACACAACACAACTACACTAGGTAGGGCGACACACGACAGCGACATCGCAAACACACTTAGCCAGGTAACAGCACACGCAGCTAGTACCACAAAAGTACTGAACGAGACAGATGAGGACGAAATGGAATTACCAGTCCCTACTGTAGACACGACTGGGACTATCGACAGCATAAAGATAGAAACCAAACTTACAGACGAGCAACGACGACAGATGATAGAGTTAGTGACGGAATACAGAGACATTTTCTCCGACATCCCAGGAAAGACAGACAGAATAGAACATACTATTATTCTGACTGACAACACCCTAATAAAGTGTCGACCTTATTCCATCCCTCTGAACTATAGGTCTAATCTCGACAAAGAAATACTATCTCTTGAGTCGAGTGGAATTATTCAGAAATCTCAGTCAGGGTATTCTTTCCCTATCGTCCTTGTCGCCAAAAAGGACTCAACTATTCGACTCTGCGTCGATTATCGGCGTTTAAACAAAATAACCAAAATTGACGCGGAACCAATCCCATCATGCGAGGATTTGATCCTGGATATGTCTACATCTCGCATATTTAGCAAGCTCGACCTCACGAAAGGTTATTGGCAACTCCCGATGCAAGTAAATTCGATTCCTTTAACAGCTTTCTCCACTCCTTTAGGACTGTATGAGTGGCGCTTTCTTCCTTTTGGCCTTCGTAACGCTCCAGCAACTTTCGTCCGTCTAACTAGGGATCTTCTCCATGCGATAACCAATATTTCTACATATATAGATGACATATGTATTCATACAGAAGACTGGACATCACACCTACAGAAACTACGACAAGTCTTCGACAGGTTGCGAGTATTCGGACTTACAGTCAAGCCTAGTAAAGTAGAGTTGGGCATGGAACAGATTGACTTTCTGGGTCATACCATCTGCAGAGGTCAATTAAGAACAGATGACAGAATCGTGACCAAGATTCTGAACTTGACTATGCCAACGACCAAGAAACAGGTCCGAAGTTTACTGGGTCTTGTAAATTACTATAGTAAATTTATTCCAAATCTGGCGGAAATCACCAGTGTTTTTTCTAACATCTTAAAAGCTTCGGCTAAATTATCTGTACAAGATGCAGGATTAATTAGCGCGTTATCAAAACTGAAACACCTATTTAGCGTTCCACCTATCCTTCGGTTAACTAATCAAAACCTTACCTATTTTTTACGTACAGATGCGAGTGCCATCTCCATATCTGGGATACTAGGACAGTTCTACGAAGGGAAGTTCCACCCAGTAATGTACGTAAGTCGCAAGATTACCCCAGCTGAATCCAAATACTCAGCATCAGAATTGGAGGGCCTCAGCTTAATCTATTGTGTTAAGAAATTTCATAGGTTTTTGGCAGGAGCACAGTTTGTGATCGAAACCGACAATTCTCCTTTGTCTGTGATGCAGTCTGGCACCCCCCAGAATAACAGGGTCTACAGATGGGCTTTGATTCTCCAAAACTATGCATTTACCATCCAGCATTTAAAGGGGAGATTTAACTCTTTGGCAGACGTTTTGAGTCGACCGTCAACCATTGAAATACCTGATAATCAGGAAGAGATCGACCAGAGATCACCAGAAACAGTGACACTGTAAATGTTAAGTAAATCAGTGCCGTATGTGGTGAATAAGTTACACTGTAAGTGCGTTATCATCGCCAAACATGTAAACTGTGTAACAGTAACAGTGCCATTAAGAGTGAAACGAACAGACGCATAAGCATTATGTCTGCAGCGCTGACACACACATAAGCTATATTAACAGTGAAGTGTTAGCTATGAACCTACATAAGTTAGTAGGAAAACTATATTTATACACTATCCTTGAAGGAGAGCATTTAAGACTTTGGCGAAATGAATTATGTTTACAGAATAGTCTACAAAGAACATTGCTCCATCTTCACACCTGAAAGGAGGACATCAATTAGTGTAATTAGATATAAAATGTAACTGTATATATATATTATTGTTTTATTAACAGTACATATAACTTCATTTTTCTATGAATAATTGAATTGCAAAATGTTCAAATGCATATATAACTTGATTTAAGTCATGTGGTAGTTAGAAATCACCATCATTTAGTTAATAACCCATTTAATGTGACACCAATAATAGAAATGCAATTGTTAGATATTACATTACGTTATCACCGCATAATCATAATCATTTATAAATTCATTTATCTGAAATATCATTTCTAAACTAACCAAACCATTTAGGAATTAACATCATTTCATTTACCAATAACACTTTAAGGCAGTTAACCCAATTCTCTTAAATGTAATTAATTAGTTAGATTATTTCCCTTAGGATAATTTAGTACAGCACACCAAATTATATGAGTCAGTATTACAGGATCGGTAACAAACCATCCTCACAACCTTGTATATTTTGTATAGGCATGACACGTGCAAACAAACCGCACAGTCATCTGGCGTGAATACTTCGATAATTCAACCAATTATTTATTGTAAATATGTAATGTTCATTTATTTGATGCTATGAACCATATTTTAATGACGAGTGAATGTTTTAGCAAAAGTGACAGTATGAAAGGTGAATGACAGATGTATAAAAGAAAGGAGAGAATGTGTAAATTAGTAAACATTGAAAGAAAAAGAGAGAGAGAGAAAGGTAGAGGCAAACTTTTTGTCCACCGCTGGAAACGTCTTGTTATGACTTGTCGGTGTCAATCTGTGTAACAAATGTGTTGTCAAGTTTTATGTGTGTTGTTGCCATACTTTAGTAGAGTAGATAGGGAATATGCTTTGAGCATCTTGAAGCGGAGTTGTGGTAATAAATAAGAATAACATACATTTGTAACCACAATAAACCGGTTTACGGCGCTCGAAGTAATACACACATGTAATATAGGAACACATACACATGTTAGTAAATTAAGTACACTGTAGTTTATTAGAAAACACGCAAACAAACAGGAAAACAAACACATAAAAGTTGCACACACCATTTGTTTCAGAGAACAGCAACTTAAATTCAGGGGACACAATAACTTCTTAAAAACCTTAATGTAACATTGAAAATATCTTTTCACGAGCGGAAGCGAGAAGGTGAAGAGTAGAACTATATGTATATGAGTTGGAGTTGATATTAATGGGAACATGACCATTTTTATGCTCATGCGTTGCACTCATAACAGAGTCAACTTGTATTTGGGTTGTCATTTCGGGCAATATGAGGACAGGTCAAAAAGACATAAGTCAAGAGAGGGAAGTCAGAAGACAGAGGGTCATAAGACGGAAGTCAGGACATAAGTCATAAGACAACGGTTCCGGTTCAAAACAATTCCAAGAGATATCTATAGAACCAACTATACTGATACGAAGGGCTACTCAATTAGCCGAGTGAAGAAATAGAACAGTGTGAGTAAGGGAAGAAGAGAGTTGTTCTATCCCCAAATGAAAGATTTATAACTTATTGGAGCTTTGACAAAATTGGACAGCCAATTTTTCTTTGTGACCATAAGTGTTACAAACATGAGTTAAAGGGATGTAACACTTCACAGAAGGGAGGGGAGCCTGTCAAAACCTCCAATAAGTACTTAGAGAGTTAATAAGAGTTAAGACAAAGTCTAGTAGGGAGACACCAGACAGGAGAGACACCAGCGCTATAAATAGCTTCACCAGGGGACACATTGGTGTCAACCAAGGGAGCAATACGGACAGGTGAGCGAGGGCTTCCCCAAGCCATTGGGAAGCTTGGCCTTACGAGTAACCGTGGAGTGCCCGGTTACTCATGTTAACGAGCCAGCGTGCTGGGAGACTATGCACGCAAGACTCGCTAATGCACGGAGGACACAGCGTCCGTGCTTGACCACGCAATGTGTAGCGTGAGGACAGACCAGACTGGAGACGATTAGAGAGTAGACGTGTTCTTGACAAATGCTATAAGTTTCTAGACAATAGTTAATATCAGGCTTTAGATTCAGTTAGTGATTACTAGTATCATTCTCATATCTTCATTACATCCATGTAACGTACCATGTTGTTTAATATCAATGATGTATGCCGCTCGCAGAGCTTACGAATTCCTAGCTCTAAATAAATTGCATTCCTTTTGCAAATGACACGAGTTGTTATTTCGTGCGGTGCAAAAGTAGGGGAGTCCTGAAAGACCTGTCGCAAGCAAGTTGCTGACAGCCTCCTATTCAAGAAATTTACTGAGTAATTTACCTTTCATTCTTCAAGAACTGTACAGATCTGTTTACATTTCAAGCCTAACGAAGTGTACAAGATAGGTTAGATAAATTCTTCACAAAGTGTACACAGCAGTGCAAATCCCAGTCTTCGAGAAGGGTACAGAACAGTATAGAAATCAGCCTGGACGAAGTGTACAGGGGTAAGAAGTGTCTCAGTCTCCAAGATGTGAAAACAAACTATCAGTCTTCAAGAAGTGTACAAAGCAGTATACCTATACATTTTCAATAAATGTAGAGAGCAGGATACATATTAGTCATAAAGAAGTGCATAGCATTATATAAAGAAATCTTCAGTGTACAGCCTGTTGACATCTTAGTCTTCAAACGTATTAGGTAAAGTAACAGTTTCCTTTTACACAACATAAGGGGCATTAAGCATATATTATGAAACCAATATGTTGACCAATCAGTAATCGGTGGATGAATTGGACAATATTAAAACAGCTGCCTCTCCTTCCCAACAAATTTACTGATACCCATTTTAAGCTTAGTCCACATGTCTGCCACGGTTAAATTAAATTAAAAAAATAAAAACAAACAAGCAAATAACTGACTCCGTCAATATGCGGATCGAACCCATGAACGTCAGGCTGACATGCGAGTGTGTAGCCATTATACTACTGAGGCGCCCCTTCATGAAGTGTATACAGCAATATTCCTTCTCCTTCTTCTTCTTCTTCTTCTTCTTCTTCTTCTTCTTCTTCTTCTTCTTTCGTTCGCTTGAAATATGTCTATAACTGCAATGCTGTCTCTTGTATGAATTGAACTGAGCAATATTCCTATAAGTCTTTAGTATCCAAACAGAGTGCAGATAAGATTACCTATCAGTCTCCTAGAAGTGCAGAGAGCAGTTGTTGTTGTTGTTGTTGTTGTTTCTTCCACTTATGCCATTGGACGTCGTGGGGAGAGTTATTTGGAGTTCCAGCGCCGTGACTAGTACCTTTCCTCCAAGTTTCTCCAGAAATCTTGAGCAGAAATTTTAGGATCAATTATCTGCTTTCAAGAAGAGTTCAGAGCACTTTACTTATCTGCTTTCAAGAAGAGTTCAGAGCAGGTTACTTATAACCTTATCATGAAGCAGGCTGGTAATCAAACTTCATGAAGTGTAGGGAGACGTATACCTATCAGCCTTACTGCTGTTTGTCAAAGTGTATGGGTCAGGCTGTGGCCGGCCTTCGGGATGAATCACATTCACGAAGAGATCAACACGATGCTCACGCAACGATTCTCTTGTTTCTCTTTTAGCATCTAGAACCCGCCGTTCACCAGCATGCCCATCGATGTGCATGCAGGCTCGAGCGTGTGCTTGTCTGTGAAGTGTATATGAATCAAGTGGACAACAGTAAATGTTTCCTGCCAGATAATTACCAATCTGACATATAAGTAAGTATAATAAAGTACCCTATTACCTTTCTCAAAGAGATTGGTAAATGGTGCTTTGCGTGTTGATTGACAACTCGGTACTTAGTTCTTTAGAGGTGACCTGAGTAATATCACGCTGGCCGCATTTACATAACATGGCTTTTCCTGATACTTATCCCAGGTTGCTTAAATCTGGGAACCTGTACTTATGTATGGATGTGAGGCCTGGACAATGATTAAAAAGGCTGAAAAACATCTGATGGATCTGGAACTGTGATTTTGAAAAAAATACAAAGAATGCCATGGACAGACAGAAAATCCAATGAGCAAGTCGTACCAAAAACAAATGAAAACAGTAAATTGATTAGAGAAATTAGACGTAGACAATCATCATGTTTCGGTCACGTTATGAGAAGAAATAAATTGGGGAACTTTGTGATAACTGGCAAGATTGATGGGGAAAGAACAAGAGGAAGACAGAGAAGTAAATACCTGGATGGCTTGACAGTGTGGCATGGTTGAGACAAGAACACTGAGCTGATCCACGACTCTGGTGATCGAGTGAGATGGCGAGACATGACCGCCCACGCCTATCAGCATGGCACAAGAATAATGATGAATCTGGGAACTCAAGTTAATTTTCGAAATCAGCCTCTATGCGAATACGAATGTATGACTTGCGGGCAAGTAGGCATGCACCTATTCACTATATTACATCTGCTCTCATTCTGTCAGGAAATCAACATCAGGATTGGTAAGGCAACAACAACAATGAACATGCTAGCAAAAAGAGTCTGGGAGAACAAGAAACTTACTGCCAAAACAAAAGTCCTCGTCTACCAAGTCTGTGTCCTTAGTTCTATTCTTTATGACAGTGAAACCTGGACAACTTACTCACATCAAGAGGAACGTTTAAACAGCTTTCATATGCGGTGTCTCCCAAGAATACTTGGTATTAAGTGGCAAGACAAAATCACAAATACTGAAGTATTGGAAAGATCAGTTTGTGTGATGGTGTGTTCCATGCTCAGTCTTCGTAGACTTAGATGGATAGGACATCTTAGGAGGATGGATGATGGTAGACTACCAAAGGACATGGTTTTTGGTGACTGTCGGCTAAATAGTTGATGGCTCAACCCCAAAGAGATCAAGGATCCAGAGTTCCTCTTTCTCATTGTGATCCTGCCCGTTAAAATTAATTTAGCTGTTACTGGCTCAATGATTTAAGACCAATAAATAGAGTTTTGGAGAACCAAGGAATACCTCAAGGAAAAAATAAACTTTTTACTGAGTATCCCAAATGTCCTTATGGATGGTTCCTTGCCTCTCCTCTACCAACTAAATAATTAATCTAGGGTAATTGCTTACAACAATTTTAGTATGACAAGAGAACTCTCAAAAGAGACAATAACCTGTAATTTTTTTTTCATTTTATTATATATAAATGGAACTATTGATTATACATGTAATAACATACAACCAACAATACAGTACAATTACAACATTATGGGTCTATTAGTCTCTTAACTAAATATCTATCCCCTGGCTGTGCCACGTTATCATACATGGTCCTCAGAGTTGCATCTGTTCTTAAGTATTGGGCCTCTTCTGCTGGCCTAATCTGTGGAAAGAACTGGGTACCCCCTGGTTGGTTTACCGTCCAGTTATTGGATCTCGGTAACAGTCAGTGTAGAATATTCTAGAGTTCTTTATTGTTTTCCCCGGTGATTTATTATAAATTTGGCTCACTGGTGTTCTTCACCTATACCTGGATATAAGGATATGTGATACCTGTCCTGGAAAGGTGGTGAAAATTGGCAGGAAGTTGCTTGTGGAATAGCATTTGGCTTCACTATCTCAGCTGCCTCACTCAGTTAAGTGGCTACTGCATTCAGTCAAGCTGCTACAACTACTTTCACAAAGTGCTGCATTCACAAAGTCAGGTCTGGATAATGACCACTACCTGCAATTTTAGCATCACATAATTCTAATTATATCATAAATGTGAACATCAGAACTGAAATGTTCTATATTTTTCTCAAGAACATCACAAAGAAAATACCTAAAAGAATTTTGATCCTAGGAAAATAAACAGTGGAAGGTAAAGAGTCTTGGTGCTCTCAAATAGTTATCCACAACATAATGGGTTGCTCTCCATTCCATCTTCCATTATATGGTGTTCAAGTTTTAGACTAGCAGATGTGCAGTTTCATCTTCACCTATGCCTGTCCTCAGGTCTACCGGTTAAGTCATACCTTGATTGATTTGGAATTTACAACTATGTCTCCTATCCCATTCTGTTCCTAGTTAATTCTCTTATTCATCTTTTCTATTCAAGAAAAAGGGTCTCATACATTAAGGGCTTTTAAAAATCAGTTCCCATTTCAATGAGTATTTGCTTATAAACAATATAAGCACATTATGGTATTATTCTTGTATAGCATTCAGGTGTATTCTTCTTCATTAAATGCTTCAAGTGAGAAGATTTCTTCCATTCTCATGGATGTAATATTTATTATCATCATCAACATGGTTTCCTTATCTCATTGTAATTACAATCATTATCATTATTATCATAATTATTAAATTGTCATTACACTCATCATCATTATTATCATGCTTATGACATTAGAAATCATTACATTATTCTTACATTATCATCATGATCGTTGTTAGATCATTTTCATTATATTACAGTCATCATCATTATCTTTTTAGTACAATATTATCATTACACTAGACCATATGTGTTAAAATGAACTACAAAGTGGGATTTTGCTTAAATTACAAACACAGATGCTGGTGCTATGCGTAATGTATGATATGGTTTGTGTCGTGCTTAGTGCGCAAACTAGATGATAGGAACATGAATGATATTTTATACAAAGTGGTGTTATGCGCCGGAGTGTACTAAATTATTATTTAGTTTATGGGTTACGCCGAACTAGTTTCTGGTGATAGTCATGGCATTCCACATCAAAGTTTCCGGCTATCCTGAGATTGACTGTTGGCCTATACTCCCTCTCTCTCAACCTGTAACTTCACTCACTCACTCAATCTTCTCATGCATCAGTCAACATATCCATCTTTGCATGTGGGTTCAATTCACTCTCTCATACATTCATTCATATGTATGGATGCATCATTTCACTCAGTCTATAGACACATTCATATTGGTATGGGTGATCATATAGGAATCATTCATCACACATCCTTCATACTGGCATGTAAGGTGGGTGATTTCCCAATGATAACTTACAATGTTTACCATCATTGATATCACAATGAAATATCTCCTTTCACAATCACTCATCATACACATCATATCTGTAGAATGACATCAGGCCTAGGTAGGTGCTTTACACAGAATACATTCACAGATTCACCAAGAATGACATTACAAGGGAATCTCATCCTTCAACCTACTGATACTATTTCCTGGATATTTAGTCATGCATGCTGATGGGTTTTATCAAATGATACATTCACATCTGTTTAACAATGAGGAAATCACACATGAATCCTCACAGACATGCTATCAGCAATGACATAGTGATCATTGTGATCATTAGACATAATTATGAGATTCTCAAAGGATACTGCCTCATGTGTAGCAATAATAAAATGCACAGGGGTTCTTATTCTCACATATTTATGTGATCTACTCAGTCTACATTCAGGCATTATGAATCTTAACCATTCTACCATGCCGGTTGACTAAGTATTATTATTGTGTGGCACAAACATTAATTCCATATGTTTACAACATTGAAAATACATTTGACTCACCGCTATGGTGCTTTAACTCAACACACAAATTATGATACCTGTAGAATCTATTTGGTTCTCATGGGTTCATGAATTATAAGAAAACTATTTGTTTGTCCATGTGCTCATGTCAAAATTAAATCTACTGACTAATTACACATTACAATAATTTTTCTATCAGTGCTGGCACAGGCAAACTAGTTTTTAATCTTACCAGTGGCATATGTACCATGTCCTTACCACTGCACTAAGAATTGTGAATTTCCTTAAGTCACTCTAATTCATTGTAGATTCAGTTTCATGCTTAAGAAATAAAATGTATAACATGTGTCTAATGTTTTATACATTAACTAAGTTGTTTAGCTGAGAGAAAATAAACACTGTAGTTTTCTCCTATTGTACAGTTTATCTTATGACTATGATAACTGAGTATAATATTATTTAGTTTGTACTAGATTAAATTCTTTAAGAACTCACCATTCCAAATCATTGTAGATTGAGTTGCTTAAGAAATAAATGTACAACTTGGATTAATGCTTATACATTAAATCAGTTGTTTACTTTGGGAGAAAATAAATCTCACTATGGTTATCCTTAATGAATAGTTTTATCTATAAACTATAAAAATTAAATATATTAACATTCTTAAGAATTCACCACACGTGTTCACAAGTCGACTTACCAACTCTTCTTCTGGGAAACTGAACTCACAACTTATCTAAGATTTAAATGAATTATTACTGTTTACCTTCATTTAAAATGAATTTCTTCCACACTTCGGCGCCAGGATTCAGATTTTTCCAATGCGATGTCGTGGGCTGATGTTTGTCTTCATCTATCTAACTTATACTAAATTATACTAAGTTGATTTTGAAGAGACTATCACTCCCTTCGCTCATCGAATCTCTCCTGGTTCCTTTGCTTGGGTGGTGAAACAAAACAGGCAGTCTTCCGGTTGTTCACTGCTATTTATACGGTGTCTTTCCCGGTTCACTTTTTCATTGCCAACGGGTATATTAAATCTTGGATCGTACAATTGTGGAACAAAAAAACCCTGTTGCGGTGTTCAGGTTTTAATTGTCGACTGGGAAATTACAGCATGTTATGTTTGTGAAAATAAAGTATATCACAGTGACTTACAGATGGGTAGGAGATCTCAGGGTCGGCCTCTACTACGATACAAAGATGTATGTAAGCGGGACATGATTGATACATGCATTGATAATGCACATTGGGAGCAAGTCGCCGCTGAACGTGTTGCATGGAGGGCAACCTATCAGAAATGGAATAAAGACAAAGGAGAAAATGATTGCAGATAAAGCACGACACAGAGCGTGAGAGACGTAAGATTGGTGCATGATGGTGGAAATGACCATGTTTTCACATGCATCCACTGTGGACAAACAATTTACAGCGCGAATTGGCCTTATCAGCCACACTCGCCACCGCCTATGGGTCGTAGTTATTAAGCCTCTTTGAAGCACAATGTACCAAACTATCGTCTGTCAAGACGGAAAGGTGACAATACATTCTGTCGACATAATATGTGACGTTTCAGGTTCGCATATCTTAGACATTGAGACAACAACATATAACAAGATGAGGTCAGTTCCCTTACGCGTCATCTTTCCTCCCAAGATAATTCTGATTCATTTGTTGAGGATATCTGTTGCCCATTTACACGAGGCTAGGTCGTCCCACGAGCCGCACTGTTCGGGAAAAAATGAAGGGTGTGCAACCTGCTGTGAGTATTTGGCACTGTCAGCTCAATAACATGTTTGTAGACCTGAGTTAAAGATACTTGCATGTTCTTTATACAAAGTCGCAACTAAACCCAAGCATTTTTGGCTGTTTGTAATTTACAAGGCGAGTTTACGTGCAGTAGTTTGCCATTTCTTTCTGAACGACCAACGACCAAACCGTTGTTAAAAATCAACACACAACGGCCTGCTTCGAAATCATATGTGCAGCTTTCATCAACAATGAACTATAATTTTCGTGGTGGACTGTTGTGTTGGCATTCTGACATCGGCCTTTTGCATGTGCTTGCTTGTGCGTGCATGTTGGTTTGTCGGTATTGCTGTTTATTCCACTTTTCACATTTTAGTGAGGAGCATTTTGTGTGAAATTCACTGGCACAGGAACAGAGCATTATGGGGGTGACCGTTTGCCGTGATTTTGGAACCCGCGACTAACGTGTTGCTACATTCGCCTGCATAGAAGTGTCTAGCATGAAAAAATAGGTGGCCAATATTTCCCTTCACAAAGCAGGACAACCATTCAATGTGTACTATTCATTACTGTTTACGTTTTAGTTTACTCTTGCATAACAGTACATATACTGCAATGTTTAACTACCTTATATGCAAAAAGTAGTATACATTATTGGAATAAAAGTAAAATGTAAATTAATTATTATAGTATAAGTTAAAGAAAATTACAAATGGGACAGTGCCGCCCACGCTCTGGGCTCAAAGATTACAAAGTAACCCATGTTTATCAGATAGGCGTGCGACAGCTATCACAGCGGTGAACCAGGGCTAATATAAACACTAGAGCAGTGATTATCAACCGGTGGGGAATTCCCGCTCCCTCATGGGGGAATTTTAGGATTTCCAGGGAAGGGGGGGGGGGGGAAATTAAGACCACATATTGGCAGACTCAAAATGGCTTCAGGCACAATATCCTGGTATTCTATTGAGCGTTTTGTTTGATGAAGCACACTTTTCTGGAATTCTGGTGACGTGTATTAAGTGACAGTTCTTTGACGTTTTAACTGTTTGTGTATTGTAATATGATTGATCCTGGTGTTCTAATACAATATTGTGAATATAAAAAAATGCACATTTTGAGGCTGCCAATTTCGGAAAAGGGGAGGGGGGGGGGGTATTATTCTTTCATTCGCTGGAAAAAAGGAGGGGGGGAGGATGACATTCTGACACACGGTGAAAGGGTGCATGGGCCTAAAAAGGGTGAGAACCATTAGAGGCCACCTAGCTCTGGGTGGACGGTTTATTTCCTTATAGTGTTCAGGCATCCATTCCCGCCTCTCCTCCGTAGGTACCTTCAAACCATGTATGTGTTAACGGAGGAACCTCGCGCGACCCTAAGCTGTCCAATCCAGACAGGCCATTTTCTGAGTCTGCAAGGACCTTGACCACAGAAAAGGACAATGTGACCGGCGAGGGTATCGTGTCCACTAACCAACCGGGTTTCTGCAGAAGGCTGAACACTCCAAATTAGAAATGATTAGTTTATAAGCCTGCATATACACGTCACGCCAGGCTGATTTGATAGATCTTATCTGATCATTCAACTGTATAAAACTAAGTATTACATTCACGCCGCCAGCTTCATATACAAAATCTATTTACTAACAACAATAGTTTACGCGAGATATATTTTCTAATAGAAAATAGTTGTAATACTTAAGCTTACATTAGCATGAAGGGAACATTAACACATAAAGCTATTCCAATTATTATAGTCCTTGACAATCACTGGGACTCTACAAAACGTTTGTTTGTTTCACTCCTGTAAACTGAGCTGGATGTTTATGATATTACCAAGGGAGGTAACACTATAAAGGCTACCACAATTGTTACTTTACTATTATCTCTGTTTGAGCTGTGCGTACAATTATCTCAATTGAAATCCGAATATAATATGTTATGTTCAATTAGGTCAGTACAATTGGTTTGTATTTTACACACCCCATGTAATTAATAAACTCAGTTTTCAATAATGTTAATACAATACAATCTTTACAAATTCAATAAATCAATCATGTGCCATGCCGTAAAACGTGGACGGTCATGACTCGCCATTTCACTCGATCACCAGAGTCATGGATCAGCTCAGTGTTCCTGTCTTGACCATGCCATGTGGCCAAGCCATCCAGGTATTTACTTCTCGGTCTTCCCTTGGTCTGTTCCCTTCGATCTTGCCAGTTGTCACCTAAGTTCTCCAATTCCATTTCTTCTCATAACATGTCCAAACAATTTTGACTGTCTACGTCTAATTTCTCTAATCAATTTACGATTTTCATTTGTCTCCTGTAGTACTTGGTCATTGGTTTTTCTGTCTGTCCATGGTATTCTTTGCATTTCTCCTCAGAAACCACATTTTTGCAGCCATCAGATGTTTTTCAGCTTGACTGCTCATTGTCCAAGTTTCACATCCATACAAAAGAACAGGCTCTATGTAGCACCTCAACACTCTTTTTCTCGTTTCAATTGACATCTTTTTATTGGTCAGTATGTTTTTCATCTTGCTAAAGGCTACTTTCGCCATGGCGATTCTTGTTCTAATCTCTTCAAGGCATCTCCCATCAGATGTTATGACTGTTCCAAGATAATTGTACCGATTCACTTGTTGAAGAATATTCCATTTACTTGTATATTACATTGTGGCACTTCTTCCTTCCTAGTGACGACCATAACCTGATGTCTTTTTACAATTTAATTCTAACCCCAGTTGCTTCACTGTGTGCAACAACCGCATCTACTAATTGTTGCAGATCCTGCTCATTGTCTGCAATTAATACTGTATCATCTGCATATCTAATGTTATTGATGTTTCGTCCTCCAATGCTGATTCCATTTATATCCTCTACATTTCTGAAAATATTTTCACTGTATAGGGAAAAAAGATCTGGAGACATTACACATCCCTGCCTAACACCTCTCTTAATAGGCTGATATTGTCCCACTTCATTATCAATCCTTATTGCAGCTTGTTGTTTCCAATATATGTTTTTTATAAGTCTAATGTCTTTCCCATCAATTTGTAGATCTGCAAGCATATCCACCATGTTGACATGTCTAACTCTTTCGAAAGCTTTTGTGTAGTCAATAAAGCAAAGGTGTATACCCTTGTTTACTTCTATAGCACGTTCAATAACTGTTCGCAGCATATACACAGCATTTACTGTACCCTTTCCTTCTACGAACCCACATTGTTCTTCCCCTATTTCAGGTTGTATTTTCTTCCTCACTCATTGCACGATAATTCGTAGCAAAATCTTTGTGATGTGACTCATTATACTAATTGTTCTATGTTGACCACATTCCAAGGCTCTAAATAATAAGAGTGTTAAAGCTGACCTCGCAATCCTCACAATAAATGGTTGAAATGTGAATTGAGAAAGCAGACCGAAGTACTTGGGAATCATTTGTGATAGAAGCCTGTCCTTTAGGGATCACATTGAAGTGGTAGTTACAAAAAGTCAGACGGGGCTTAATGTACCGAAGAGTATCGCGGCAAGGGACATGAAGCAGAAATGCTAGTCACACATTTTCAGCACTTGATCATTTCAGTGTAGTTGGACTTGGAATGTTCACTATCTCAAAGAATCAGCTAGTGAAACTAGAGCGCACACAGAATGAAGCCATGAGGGTCATTCTGTTATGTACAATGGGATACCCCAAGAGTGTGTATGTGATACATCCTGACGCTACCGACAATTGCAGACAGATTCAAGGTGTTGCAGGCACGGCCGTACCTCAAAATTAGTAAACTGTGTAAGGGGGGGGGGGAGGAGGGGATTTATAGGGAGGAAATACGACAAGGGGGGAATGACCCTCTGAACATATGGTGAAGGGGTGCATGGGCAAACAAGGTTGAGAACCACTGCTTTAGTCCGTCCATTCAGGGCTTGTATTTATCGGAGTGAACTTGGAGTTGAGGAAACTGGCCCATAAAAAATATCCTGTCTCGGAAACCGACATAGTTTAGCCATACTATACGTCACAGTAGTTAAGAAAGAAAGTCGTGGAGGGCGTTGTTGATCATGGCTCGACCAGCAATGAGATGGAAAGAGGATATTTCACACACATTTGGACATAAGGGTGCATGAGGCGGAAGAACTGGCGAGGATTCGAGATCCTTTCGAAGGATCGTAATAAATCCAGTGCATTTATTAATTACAATTACTAGTCGCTGAACTGACTGGTTTGCTTTTTCGGTTCACGAGTGCATTTTTCAGGAGACTCCTGGGAGTCGTCACTGGAGCTACGGAGTTCGTGCTTTGTGCGGCACTTTCGGCGAGTCGCCCTGCGGAAAAAGACCGAGCCCTGGGGATAAACCCCGGGTCAATGAAGTCTTTCTGATGACTGCCGATTCCATCGACGATGAACTGTATTTTTTGTGGAGGACTTTTGATTGGCATTCTGGCGGCGGCATTATGCACAGTAAACCTGTGCGTTCTGTTGGCTTGCCGAGACTCCTGTCTGTTCCACTTAACTAACCAACCAACCAACAGATAGACCGGTAGACAGACAGACAGACCGACACACAGACCGACCGACCGACCGACCGACCGACCGACCGAACGACCGACCGACCGACAGACCGACAAACAGACAGACAGACAGGTAGACAGACAGGTAGACAGACAGAAAGTTAGACTAATAGACAGACAAGTAGTCAGACTGGCAGGTAGACAGAGACACACAGACATACACACAAACTCTCACACACAAACACACATACATACATGGATAGTGCTCCGTTGGGGCACTTTATAACTGTAATTTATACTGTAGATATTCATCCAATATATTTTCATGTTATAGGAATTCAGGACTATCAGATACAATCTTTTACGATGACATTCGGGATTAACTCGTGGATCACGGACATTAAAACACCTGCCATTCTACAACCTCGTTTAAAAATGCAAATGTCGCCTTCATTGCACCAAGTTTTATCCCACATGCCTTGCTCTCTTTTCACAGGACGGCCTACCGAAAGCGTCGCACAAAGCACGAACTCCGTAGCTCCAGCGACGACTCCCAGGAGTCTCTGAGAAAACTCGTGAATTCTACAATGAAGGCGACATTTGCTTTTTTAAACAAGGTTGCAAAATGGCAGGTGTGTTAATGACCGTGAGCCAAGAGTTAATCCCGAATGTCATCGTAAAAGATTGTATCTGATAGTCCTGAATTACCATAACATGAAAATATGTTGGATGCATATCTACAGTATAAATTACAGTTATAAAGTGCCCCAACGGAGCACCCATGTATGTATGTGTGCTTGTGTGTGTGAGTTTGTGTGTGAGAGTTTGTGTAAGTGGCTGTATCTCTCTGTCTACCTGCCAATCTATCTGACTACCTGTCTGTCTATTAGTCTAGCTTTCTGTCTGTCTACCTGTCTGTCTGCCAATGTGTGTGTCTACCTGTCTGTCTACTTGTCAGTCTACCTGTCTGTACTTCTGCCTATCTGTCTATTTTGTCTGTCTGTTTGCCTACGTGTCTATCTGTCTGCCTGTTTATCTACTTGCCTGTCTATATGTTTATCTGTCTATATGTCTGTCTATATGTCTGTCTATATGTCTGTCTATCCATCTGTCTATCTGTCTACCTGTCTGTCTACCTTCTGTCTGTTAGTATAACTGTCTGTCAGTTTAGCTGTCTGTCTGTCTGTCTGTCTGTCTGTCTGTCTGTCTTCTGTCTGTCTGTCTGTCTGTCTGTCTGTCTGTCTGTCTGTCTGTTAGGATGGGTGAACAACCGGATGGGACAGCATGCATGTTGCTATACGACTAGCGGGACAGTAATACCACACATGACCTTGACTCAGCCAGTCAGTCATAAATAAACACATGTTAACCTGTGTCTCTAGCAGAGGATAAAAAATGGGGGGGGGGGGGGATGGCAGAGAGAGAGAGAGAGAGAGAGAGAGAGAGAGAGAGAGAGAGAAGGAAAAAGAAAGAGGGTGTGAGTGAAACAGATAGAGAGAAAGATAAAGAAATAAAGAGATTGAGAGGGAGAGAAATAGAGAGATTGAGCGAGAAAGAGAGAGATTGTGAGTGAGAAAGAGAGAGTGAGAGAGAAAGAGAGAAAGAAAACTTGAACGATAAAGAGAATGTGAGAGAAAAAAGAGAGAGAGGGAGAGAGAGAAAGAGAGTGAGAGAGATAGAGAAAGAAAAAGAGAGAGAGTGTGAATGAGAAAGACAGTGAGAGAGATTGAGATAGAGTTAGAGAGAAAGAGAAAGAGAGAGATAGAGAGAAAACGGAAGAGAATAAGAGAAAGAGAAAGAGAGATAAAGAGGGAGAAAGAGAAAAAGACAGAATGAGAGAGAAAGTGAACGATCGAACGAACGAGGGAAAATCTTTATTTTCAAAGGGTTTAGAATTGGGCACGCATATTCTGCCCTTCTTTTCTTTTCCTCTCATACATTCTTTTACTCAACGTCTCTTATGAAACAAATCTTTGACAACAAAAGAACAATAAGCATTAACACGCATGAAAAATAATAAATAAAACATGACTCGCTGAGGCAATGTTTAACTTAGGTATTATAAATACCCAAGGAAGGCGTAACGTGCCAATGGGATTGTTTTTTGGTTTTTTTTGGCTAGTTGTCGTTCGAGATAATTTACCATTATTATTGTCTTGGTTTTTTTTTTTAAATGGGGGGATGTAGTCTGTCCCGAGGTAGTGTTCAAACAGGTTGCGACTGTATGTATAATGATTGGTGGTGTCTTTGATTTCTTGTGGAAGTTTGTTCCACAACTGAGTGACAGAGTATGCTAAGCTTGTTTTATATAAGTCAATCCTAGGTTTAGGGGCATGAAGTATATTTAGTCATTCGCTATGTCTTGCGTTATTTTTAAACAATGGTCAATTGTAGCTTGGAGCATTTTGAAATATGATTTTGTGAATTAGTTTAGCCTTATTAAAAAGTAGGCGTTTGTGGAGAGGCAGTAACTGAAGACGTTCATGTAGGTTAGAATTGTCTGTAAGCTTATCACCATTGATTAGACGCACTGCCCTTTTCTGGAGTAAATATACAGGCGTTTTGTTATTGATTTGGAGCATCTATCCCAGATTTTTGTAGCAATAATCAATATGTGTTTGTATGTGGGAGGTATAGAATATCTTTCTTGTGCTTTCGTCGAGGAAGTTCTTAATTTTGGCAAGTTGGTATACGTTTTTGGCTGTTTGGTTAACTAAAGCATGAACATGGGAATTAAAGGATATATTTTGATCTATGATAAGACTCAGTACCTTGTGCTCGGTTACACTTTCTATAGGCGGGCTACAAATGTGCAGCTGAAGAGTTCTCTACGAGTTTAGAATGAGAAGTCTTTGCCTGGTTCCTATTAACATAGATTCTGTTTTAGAAATGTTAATTTGCATGCGGTTTGCATGACTCCAGTTAACTACACTATTTATTTCCTGTAGCAAGGATAATTCTAGCACATTACGATCGATAGCGTGTGTATATACTGTTCACCCACACACACATCCCAACATAGAAACGTCAAAATGAAAACAATTTGTTATATATTGTGTAACGAAGAAAAGGTTATGCATTTCAATAAAGACTATAATTCCTGGAATTGACATAAACACGATGAAATACGCAGTGCATATAGTACATGTTAAAATCAAGGGGCAGTAAAAAGGATAATATAAAAGATGAGGATATAGAAGAAACGTGGAATAGCATATTTCTCTTTATTTTTCTTTCACGCACACTACATTATCTCTTTCATTGTCTCACACTCTCTCATTGTTTCACTGTCTCTCTCTCACACTCACTCGCCCTTGCTCTCTCTTACTATCTCACACACACATACACACTTTCTATCTCACTCTTTTTGTCTCATACTTACTCTCTCACACGCTCAGTCTCTTAATCCTCTCTTACTCACTCACTCACTTTCACACACTCTCTCTCTCAGACACAAACACATAGTGAAAAATGATACCACTAGGTGACTTATGGAGGCATATAGTCGGTATGGAATAAGTTTTGAAAGAGTTTTCGGTTGAATGTGTAGAGACTCATTGGAGTTTTCGGATCTTTTGGAAGGTCATTCCATAATGGGCACCAGAATACGCAAAGCAAGTTTCTAGGTTTTGGGACATATAATACATTTTAGCGCTTGTTGTTCATTGCATGAGATTGAATCAACGGTTGGAGATACTTTGGGTTATTGTTAGATATTACTTTATTCACTAATCTGGCTTTGTTAAAAAGGAAACGCTTTCGAAGTGGTAGAAGCCTTAGATGACTATATAAATTATCACTTTCAGTAAATTTTATACCAGAAATTAGACGTAAAGCCCGCTTTTGAAGAGAACAAAGTCGTTTCATACTGGATGTAGGGTCCGTTATCAGTTATCAGTTATCAGTTGGGGTATCTTCGTTGCACTCCGGACATGTCCATAGGTGCTCAGATCCTCCCCCCAGCATATGCATCAGCGTCCGGTGGCTAATAGTGCCAGTTCTGTGTTGGTTGACGAGGCGCTTTGTTTTCCCGATGTACCTCTCGCGTCTGGCTGTGCCAATTCTTACTCCCAGGTCTTTCATCCTGGACAGCGATGTGGAATCATTGACGTCAAAGTCCTCTGTTCTCGCCATATCTTTAAGGACGTTAATAACATCGGCACGATCCATGGGCTGGCCATCTACAGGGGGTGCAGAGCCAGCCAGTTTGTCAGCTCGTTCATTTCCCTCGACTCCCGCATGTCCCGGGACGAAGATGAAGGTGACTTTACGGACAACAGACTTCCGCAGCGATTCAGTCCACTGTCTACGTACAGATCCAGCTTCGACCTTCTGAATCATGCTCATTGAATCACTTAGTACACACACGTTGGTATAATGCTGTGACTCCAGCCATATGAAAGCCTGTGTAACTGCCATCACCTCCATCGTCATGCTGCTCGTGGTCATAGAGTGGGCACCACTGGATTCTTGAACGGTTCGGCCTGCTGCACGGGCTGTAAATGCCCACGCACTTCTCTGCTGCTTTACAACAGATCCATCTGTATAGATGAGCACTTCGGGGCTATCTGAGTGTTCATAGATGAGCGCGTTAACCTCTGCATTGACAGCGGCAGGGTTCTGCTCTCTGCACCGTCTGTCGAGTGTGATAATGCAGGAGAAAGTGCACTTAAAAGCTGGAGGCACCGGCACCCATTCCTTGCCGGGGTTGATACTGGTAAGACTGCAGACCTGTCTGACGACATCTTCCGCCCGACCCATCCATGATTTGCCCCTCTTTAGCCTGTCACCCTTTTCTCTGAATATAGCGTCATGCAGAGGGTGCTGCTCATCTGCACTTATTTTTAAGTATGCACGAGCTCTCCAGATCTTGATCCTGTGTTCCATTGTCGGGAAGTCAAGGAGGTATCTCATTGCCACACAGCTGGTGTCTCTCGTGCAGCCCAAAATGATGCGCATGGCTTCGTTTTGTACCTTTTCAAGTCTTCCAATCTGTGTAGGGCTGACAGTGAGGATGGCCAGGGCATACTCGATGCGTGAAAGCACAAGTCCTTGGAACAGAAGTATTAGCAGTCTTTGCTCGATATTGGCAGTCGCCATGACTCTCATTGCTGACAAACCTTTTCGAACTTTCTGTGATTACAAACATGGAACTGTTTGGACAGTATTACCGAGAGTTCGGGTAATTTATTGAGCAGATGAAATATGTTGATATGGAATATATATAGACCTGTTGTGTTGAGCCACTGATCGTGATTAGAGAACATTACAAAATGAAAGGAAGATGTCGCTTGTGGTATAAGATTGCAGGGTGTTTGAAAATCTATGAAGCAGTGGTTAAGGCTGTTAGAGGGGGTAGGAATATGTCTTTGCTGGAGTGATGTCGTGAAAGCTTGGTGTAGGGCTGCAGGATTGTACTGTATTAGCTGCTGAAGTTGACGGTTCCACTGATAGGAGTGTAGATTACCGTCCAACGAGGGACGACTGCTATGAGTGTCACCGGAAGTGCCTACATTGGAAGCAGGCATCATGGGCACAGCATCATTGTTTAACAATGTCCCATTTGACATGGTGGTGGGAGATTGCTTTGCGGGTAAGGAGAAAACAAAGTATCATAGTTAGCAACATATGGATTGGAGCATGGGCTGCTATTCTTGGCATTGTGTTCCTAGGGTATGAGCATGGGTGGTGTGGGAAGATTCGGGATATTTTATGTCCTTCGCTAGTATGCTACTTCCTAGCATGGGACAATGTATTTGATCCCTATATAGTTTTTTTAGGAGCCCCGGACACTGATGTAAAGTACAGAGTATTATTATTGAAATTCATATTTTTATCTTTACAGAGTTAGATTGGCAGCATCTGCAGTACGACGGTGGAACCCGTAACATGGTGGAATGATTGATGAAATGAACATAGGTAGAGAGAGAGAGAGAGAGAGAGAGAGAGAGAGAGAGAGAGTGAGTGAGAGAGAGAGAGAGAACGAACGAACGAACGAACGAACAGAGAGAGAGAGAGAGAGAGAGAGAGAGAGAGAGAGAGAGAGAGAGAGAGAGAGAGAGAGAGAGAGAGAGAGAGAGAGAGAGATATGCCGTCCATAATTAAAAGACAGTGTCAAACATGTTCGGTGGGGTACTGAAAATATGTCGAGATAACGGCAAGACACAGGACAACATGCATGTGTGCGCGGGCTGTCTCCGCCAGGTCAGTACGGGCGTGTCGTCGAGTACAAGTCATGATAGCTAATGGTGCGTGAAGCACTGGAGCTTCACTAGGGACTATTACAGAGGTCAGAAGTCTAGGAATCCATGCACAGAGCAATTTTAAGCTCATAGAGGACCACCGCAACCCATCTGACAAGGCAAGGGTAGACCTCAAAGTCCAACAGTTTGTATATTAACCGATCATACCTGACTCTGATGTAAGCATCCTCCAGGTCTAGTGCCACCGCCACTGTTTCTTGTTTATCCTGGAAGCCCTCATAGACATCAAATGCAAATGTTGCCGCATTGGACCCGGTGTCCTTCCCAAGCCGGTAACTCCCAAGACCTTTGGGAAGCAGGTTACGACTTTCCAAGTTGATTCTTCTGGTAAGGGAGGTAACCTTCTTGCTTATAAATAATCTGCTCTGCTAAAGGAGACGACTTCATTGTCAAAGTAACTGCCAATGAGGAAGTACAATAATCTTTCACAGTACAACTCAAGTAACTGTATAAGGAAATACTGAAGCCTGGAACAAAGGTGCAAGAAAAGGTACAAGTCTGTCTGCAGGGTACTGGACAGGTGAAAGTAGTTTTTCATCAATAGCTTTGTAGAAGACACATCTGATACAAGTGTAAAAGTTGATAACGTCGACTTTCTCTTGAAAGGGACGTAGCCAGCGCTTGGCCGCTGCTATAACCCTATTGTTCTCAATAAATTGTGTGTGTGTGGGTGTCCGAGAAATGAGACATTTCAGAAAATCTTCCTATGGTGGTCAACACAGGATGGCACTGATGATCAGATCTGTGCACAGCCTACTGTCTCTTGTACTGCCAAACATTTCTAATACTGATGTCCACTGCCTACTGTCTCTTCTACTGCCAAACATTTCTAATACTGATGTCCACAGCCTCCTGTCTCTTGTACTGCCAAACATTTCTAATACTGATGTCCCCAGCCTCCTGTCTCTTGTACTGCCAAACATTTCTAATACTGATGTGCACAGCCTGCTATCTTTTATACTGCCAACAATTTATAACACTGATGTTCCTACACGCTATTGTGTCAAACTGTCCATCGGTTCCAAATGTTGCTGTTATATAGTCGGGGCGCAGAGTTGGGGTGAGCGTCCAACCTTGCATAAATACCCCAATGGCTCGTGCATTCATCACCTCTGCAGCAAAAGTCCAACTCCTGGCTTTCACTTGCCGGAAGCTGTTTTAACTAACAAGAGAAGTGGCGGTGACGAGTCTCTGGCGCCGAAATATAACCAGTACGCTCTAGATGTGTATGCATGTGTGTGCTCACCTACACATTTAAACTCGAGTAAGACCACAGTCCGCTCTAGCAAAGGAAAGGTGCTGAAGACGGAAACAATTACGCCATGAAATATGTCGACTACTGCTAAATGTTATGGTGCTCGCCCTGCTTTGGACCCTCAGGCAGGTGCAGTGCCGGGCCATATGCCTCGAAAGTGTCCAACCTACATCTACTGGAGGTCATTCTCAGATGTCCTGTGGAGCCAGGAGACCTCAGAATAGAGCGTCTGGCCATACCAAACAAAGACTAAACATAATGCACTGGAATGCAGATGGAGTCAGCAAAAAAAACAAAACAAAAACTAGAAAACATCATGGACCAAGAAAAAGTTAGCGTATGTTGCTTGCAAGAAACGCACCTCGACGAAAATATAGCCTTCAAAATCAGAGGCTACCAGTGTTACCGATCTGACCGATAGGGCAAGCGAAAGGGTGGGATACTGACCCTTGAAAACACTTGCATCACTGCTTCCAAAATTTACGTTTACATGGAAGGGGCTGAGTATTCAGACACTTAAACTTAAGACAGGCAATACAGACCTACATTTGATCAATTACTACTGTCCAAGTAACCGCCCACAGGCACTTGACACACTACCATTAAAAGCAAAAAAAAAAAAAAATGATTGTATGTGGCGATTTCAACAGCCACTCGCAGAGTTGGGGCTATGATCACATGGACCAGAGAGGAGAGAGACTGGAAGACTGCCAGGATGAAAATAGATTCATCTTGATTAACAAGCCGTCTGACCCACATATCGTATACTCGAGATCATGGCACACTACACCTACACCTGACCTGGCTTTTAATTCACCAGACCTGGAGTGGGACATTAAACGAATTGTTGGGAAACAACATGGTGGCAATTAGTTAGTTAGTTAGTTAGTCGCGGTTCCAACTTCACGACAACGGGTCGTCCCCATATTGCTCCGTTCCTGTGCCAGTGAATATCACAAAATGCTCCTCACTGCCCCATGTGAACAATGGAATAGACAGGAGTGTCGGCAAGCCAACAGCCCGCACAGGTACACTGTGCATAATGCCGCCGCCAGAATGCCAACACAAAAGTCCTCCACGAAAAATACAGTTCATCGTCGATGAAAACGGCAGTCACCAGAAAGACTTCATTGACCGGGGTTTTATTCCATATGGCTCGGTCTCTTTCTGCAGGGCTGACCCACCGAAAGTGCTGCACAAAGCACGAACTCCTGTAGCTACAGCGACGACTCCCTGGAGTCTCCTGAAAAATGCACTCGTGAACCAAAAAGGCAAACCAGTCAATCCAACAACAGCCGGCCGTCATCGTTCCGAACATGCAGTTCATGCGAAAAACCGCGGACAGATACAAAAGCATTCCACGTGAAATTCACAGCTCACAGTGTCGCGCCACACACTCACTCAGTAGCAGGGCGACGGAACCATAGCCTCCTTAGTCGCCTCTTACGACGTGCATGGTAGGCAACAGTGTTACTATTCTTTGCTGCCCCGTATGGGCCCCGGAAACACACGGGCGATGGTGGCAATTACCATCGGCCAGTATTTCTAACTGTAGAAAATGAGCTTGTAAGTGAAAGCAGCACCCTCTTGAGGTGGAACTACAAGAAAGCAGACTGAGCAATGTACAAGCATCGCACCAGCATACTGGTTAGAATCCTGAACACTGGGAAAGACATAAATAAAGTAGCTGAAGAGTTTGGGAAATGCATACTACAGGCAGCGCAAGAAACAGTTCCAAGAGGAGCCCGTAAACATTATAACCCCTACTGGAGTAGTGAACTGGAACAGTTGCATAATGATGTGGAAGTGTGTAGAAAGCAAGCAGGGACTATACCCAGCCAAGAGCACCACAATAAATACCAGATGCAAAGGCCAAATTTCAAAGGGCCAAGCTGCAGGCTAAACAGGAAAGCTGGCAGGAGAAAACAGTCACTTAACTTTGAAAGAGACACAAAGAATCTGTGGAAGCTAGTAAAAATACTTAACGATGAGGGCACAGGGAGAAACTCAAAAATTGCACTACATAAAGACGGAAACATCTTAACAGGAAAGTAAGCAGTTAACCTTTTTGCGGACTCATTCTCAGAAGACAACAATATCGAAATTAGTCCAGAAAAACAACAAGAGATTCGAGTGAAATGGCAACATACAGGACACAATGAAATACTACATGAGGTTCTGGAGGCACCTATCACAATCAGCGAACTAGAGCTAGCCATATCAAAACTGAAAATGAGAAAGTCACCATTAGCTGATGGTATCTCCAATGAAATGATCAGGAACCTACGAAAAGAGGCCAAAGCAAAGCTGTTGCAGATCTTCAATAACAGCCGGACCTTAGGCAGTTTTCCACAAGCTTGGAGAGAAGCAATCATGATACCCGTCCTAAAATCAGGGAAAGATAGTTTCATTTCCTTCAGCTACAGATCAGCTACAGTCTCTGCAAAACAATGGAGCGTATCATCAATCACAGACTGCAGTGGTAAATTGAACGTGAATACATCCTTGTGCCTCAACAGGCTGGCCTTAGGCAGTGCTACTCTACGGAAGATCTCTCAATCTACCTCTCTCTCAAAAAAAAATTGAGGATGCATTACATGAGAAGAAGCTGGTGCTTGTGGCATGGATAGATCTGAAGAAAGTCTTTGACAAGGTCTGAACATAAGGTCTGATGAAGAAACTAAGAAACTGTAAAGTCACTGGAAGAATGTACACATGGATGAAAGCATACTTGCACAACAGAAGAGCCCGAGTACAGATAGACGAACGCAAGAGCAAGAAAGTACTACTGCATCACGGTATTCCCCAGGGCGGAGTCTTTTCTCCCACACTTTTTCTAATCTTCATCGATGATATTATTGCTAATCTACCGCATGGAATTAAAGCGACAATGTACGCTGATGACCTGGTTCTATGGAGCATAAATGAACATGAAACGTTGGCACCAGATGGCTAAAAAGAGCTGTAGATGCATTTTTTGCATGGGAAAATAGATGGTGTGTTAGCAAAAATACTGACAAGTGCATCACCACTCTATTTACCCTCTCTCCAAACCAAAAGGCAGGGATCATCCAGATAAATCGAACACCCCAAGAGAAGATAAAGAATCAACTTACCTTGGAGTAACATTTGATGACAGGCTGACATGGAGAAAGCACATCAACAAAGCAGTAGCAAAAGCCAGAAGGAAAATAGTCATCCTGAGAAAGCTAAGTGGCACCACATGGGGAGCCAGTGGGAAAATACTTAGTAAAGTTTATCAACAGAGCATGCGATCACACCTGGAATACATATCAACTGCGTGGTGTTCAGCATAAAAGAACCACACTACAAGAGCTAGACAAAGTGCAAAATCAAGCTCTTAGAGTCAACACAGGAGTGATGAGATCAACCCATATAGTGGAAATGGAGATGGGGAGGACACAAGCACTGAGTGAGCGCAGAGATACGAAAACGCTAATGCAAGCAGAAAAGTTCTTCAGCCTGCCAGGCCACCCTATAAAGGACAGATTTGAAAACTAAGCTATGGGGCGGTTGAAAAGAAGTAGTTTTATCCACCAGGCCGAATGACTCTGCACAGAAATCACCGATCTGCCCACAGTTGGCATCCCCCTGAAAAGTATCCCAGAGCAAACTCCATGGAAAGATGAACATAGACTATCACTACAAATCCAGACAAAAGAGAGGAATATTTGACAAGGAAGAACAGAACAGTGTACAGCGCAGAACAGCCACTCTCAGCTTCCCTGATGAAGAATACCCACAGGACCTCTGGATCCGAGTCTACACAGATGGGTCAGCACAAAATGCTGTTCGAAATGGAGGAGCGGGAGTGTACATAGAATACCCAAATAATACTAGGGACACAGCCATAGTACCGACAGGAAAGTACTGCCATAACAATGATGCTGAAATTGAGGCAATCAAGATAGCATCAGAGAAATTACTAAATACTAGCCGTGGTACACAACCTGTGGTGCTACTGACAGATGCACAATCAGTACTCGAGGCGCTCCTGTCTAAGAAATTACCACTGCTAAGGACACTACTTTCTTAACTTAGCAGTCAGCATACGTTTATCATACAGTGGATACCATCTGCAGTATACATCATGCAAGCCGCCACATCGCTGTTCAAATTTCCCCGCACCACCCTCCAGTTCTAGTTAGCAACAGCGCCAACAACCACCACCATCATAATTAAATTCAAATTTTAAAATGATGGAAATAGCGCCTATGGTTTAAGAAGAAAGATAACATTTACAGCATCTTAATATAAAAAAAATAGCACTGAGTCGAAAAAAGAACAACAATATTCTAAATATAGTCAGTGTGGCATAATTAGAGAAGACAGAGGCCCAAGCAAGTAAGGTCTCTATAAATATATCTATGCATGACAGATAGACAAGATCAATCAATCAATCAAGTGCCATGCCGGAAAGCGTGGGCGGTCATGACTCGCCATTTCACTCGATCACCGAAGTCGTGGATCAGCTCAGTGTTCCTGTCTCGTCCATGCCATGTGGCCAAGCCATCCAGGTATTTTACTCTCGGACTTCCTCGTGGTCTGTTCCCCTAGATCTTGCCAGTTGTCAATAAGTATCTGAAACGATAGACAAGATACAGGGTATGATTTAGCAAGTTGTCTTGGGGCATCTCAAATGAGATTGAATAATCATTCCCGCTTAGCCCTTTAGAGGAACCATTTATCATGGCTCCGAACCCCCACTGTGAGCATCTTAGACCTAAGCCCAGGTTCCTACAAAAAATTATTAAATTTTAAAGGAAGAAAAAGTTCCCCTCAAAGGTCATAAAGTGATCTGGACTATTCGCTCTTTATAACCGAGGAATGTGTTCCCTCACCATAATGTTGTCAGTGTGCTTTCAGTCCGCCACAGTATATCTCCCTTTATTTGTTTGTGTCAAAGTGACATATGTCAGCTTGCACCATTAGACATTTAGGACTCAACCGTAGTGAGTGTAACAAGACCGCCGGGGCTTGGACTGGTTTGCTACTATAGATAATATCCCCAGCCTTTGCTCCAACCACCTCACTAGCACTTTACATCTACCAGGCCCCACACAAGCCGGGACAGCTGAACCTCCCCTCCCCCACCTAGGATTTCCTACCCCAAGGGGGCTGGGACAAAACACCAGTCATACCACTGCACAAAGTCATAGCCAACAGAACAAAATTTAATTTATAACTACGTCAACTGCAACACAGAGAAGGATGGCTGAAAGCCAGACTATAAGACACTATGTACAAGAGCAGATCTACAGATGATTCTTCTTCATCATAGAGACTGTGAATATAGTTCGTGCGATTGTCCAGTCGTGGTTACGACTCACCCAGGAACCTCCAGTGGACAGTAACTCCAAGGTCTGATGCCTCTCCAAAGTTCTCTCTTCCTACAGTGATCCAAATCTCGGGCTGATCAAGCGTAGTACCACTGCCTGACCGACACTGCACCGGTGATCAAGGATCCTCCCTTGATGTCATACTATATCACTGTCACACTCTACGGATGAAGTCTGGGCCGACCCTAGAATACTAGCTGTCTCCCAACTGCCGAATGTTGTAGAGTAAACGGTTGAAGGAAGTAGCTACACGAAGTCTCGATGATATTTTCAAAAGGGTTTTATTTACTGAAATAAGTCCACCATTATAAAATGTGTTGTATAAAGATCTCAGAATACAAGGGATATTGACATGTTCGGATCCCGGTGGTAACTAACTAACCCAAGCACTGCGTCACCGGCTTGAGCGTCCTTCCCTACATCTTCTAGGATGCTCAACCGTGCCCAGTGCTTGCACACCAACCAATCAACCCCTCCTAAACTATTAACAGAAACCATGTTCTGTTACAGACCTCCCTTTCTTTAAAAAGACTTTTCCTCAAAAGTCTTAATCCCCAATCTACTTATTCTAATTATTCTTTCCCTCACTAAAACCTTAACCCCAATATTATTTCTCCAACTCATCTTAAACTAACTAATAAACTTTACCTCTACATCCTTCAAATCAAATTCTCCACTTGTCTCTTATACTACTACTCCCTTATCTCTTATAATACTCTCTTATAGCTAACCGCTATGTTATGAAGTAGTACTTCTTCTTCGTTTTCTTCGTCCACAAGGTTTCATTAAAAAAACACAGTTCATAAGGATATTTCAATTCATATATACAATTGTTCATTTATAAAAATCGTTGGTTTATACTTTGCGTTATGTCATTCTTTCTCAACATTAACAACACAACACAAGATAGATAGAAAAGATGGGGTTAGGAATAGAAAAGAAGGGGTTAGGAATAGAAAAGAAGGGGTTAGGAATAGAAAAGAAGGGGTGCGCACCCAATTTATGAAGGTATAAAGAAGTAGTCAAGAACAATCACATTTACCTCCCTTGCAAACGTAAAAACTTTTACAAATAAAAGTCTTTCAAAAACACATCTACATCTCTGTTTGTTATAAATTAAGTTGATCCAAAATTTCTTCCATATACTTATATTTGTGCCGCCATCCACAGCTATGAGCATATTTCACCTGTCTTAAGTCCCCTCATGAAACCATTAACCATGTTCATTTTCCATGAACATATTGTAAATTAATTAACGCTGTTTATCACAGCTCCTATATTCTGCCCCTCACATCCCATGACAAACATCCTGTTCTGTTCTACCCTGTAGCAATTGCACTGCCATCTACAGCCCCTCTTATATCAATTCTTTATTTAGCCAGCTTCTTACATTTTCTAACTATCACAGCCTCTTTTTACACCCGCTATAGACGTTATTCGCGTTTATTCCTCAATATAATATGGCATCCAATCCATATACCTTAAATCAATGCTCACCTAATGCAGCTCCTATTTTTAACTCCCTTTTATATGTGTAGGATCCATCAATCCATCATAAAACCCCGTTACCCAAGCATTTCATGTGTTTCTAGACACTATGTAATTAAGCTCCCATATTCTAATCATTCATGCTGACTGGTGCAGCAGCCTTCTTACCTTCACGAGTCTGAAGTTCATAATACTCATGTTTACTAAAACTTATTACTCGTTTGTATGCCATTTTCTGAACGAAAGGTTTCAAATAAGGCCCTATCTTATTATTCTTTATTCTAAACAAAACAGTAATACTTGTGAACAAAATTTTTAAACGATTTTCAACTCATTTGTAAACAAGGGTAAATACTATTCAATATGCAAAACAATTCAACTAAATTCATAATTCGTGAGCCAAACTAAATGAAGTCAAAACAGGATATCATGTCCCCCCCAAGTTTTGAATACACATTTTCTTTCCCGTCATATCAAATAAAGGTAATTAACCAATTCAAATAAAGACATTATTCAATATAATATGACATACATCCTATCCATTGTTAGTCACTTTTACGGACTAACAATAAATTATTTATCTATTAAGAAAACTCAACAAGTCAAATCTTAAAATCAAATGGCAATAAAAATACATCTTCAAGACCACACGAGAATTTACATCCATATTATCTAACTTATTAATAAAATACACAACATTATGTCTACTCCTCAAGACAACTCAGTACCATTTGCCATTCTGTTTCTATAAAACATCTGTAATATACAGCTATCGTATTTCAACACTTATCAATTTCCTCTTTAAACCAGCAAATTTTCATCCTGCTATCTGCAGTATTTTCTATCACTTTATCTACTATACCTCCATTTCCTCATATCCAATCTAATCTGTCTATATATTACAGACAGTATACAAATCAAAAGGTCCATTATGGGCCCTATCACTCAAGACCTCCTCATCACCTAACATAACCAAATTTCTCCTATACCTCACTCAGAATTCCCTATTAATCTCGCCGAAAAACTTCAGCAACTCAGTAATGTCTATTTATTATGGGCATTTCACCAAAAACCTTCACTTTCAATTTATGCCGTTATCAACAGCAATAAAATACCGCCACTGAACTCATGTCTGTGACCTTCTAACCCCTCACTGCTTGTAATGATATCTACAGGACTAAAACATGGCATTCAATTCATGTTTTACTATTTGTCTTCACACTGTCTGGCATAGCACGTTACCCACTTCTTACTTCTTCTTCTACAAGCCAGCAATCTCGTGTTGCTTATTAAATTTCCATTACATCATGGCACTAAATCCATGTTTTAAACTTGTCCCGCAACTTCTGAACGTAAATATGTATCCAGAACTCCTAAGGACTCTATTAACTAGTTTCTGTTTTAAAACTTCATCCAATTAAATGTCAAAAGAAAAACAATTTTACTGAAAAGTAATTATTTTTAAGAATGGTCAACAGTAACTCAATTTTGCAAAGTAATATGCTAATGTTCGAATAAGGCAAACTTAAATAACGGCATAACTCATGAATAATTGAAAATATAATCAGAACAGAACAATATTTGTTTCCCCCCAACCAAAATCATTACTCAACAAATGACCGTACCTTTTTCTGGAAGTCAAACGTTGATTATCTCCCTTCACAACATTCCCTCTTTTATAAAACTAACTCCTAACACATCACAATATTTGAAGTATAAACCTAAACAACCGCTGTAAACTACAGCTCAAATCGCTCTATTTCTAAGTAGCGTGGCTATTTCAGCACACCACAATTCATCTACTCAGTAAGGGAAATTGTAACTCGGCACAGCCATTTCCTAATCTAGTTGTTTCCCTTGGATTTGTACAAAGAATTATTAAACATTACTGTTTACTACGGTATCTCCAACATGCTACACCCAGCACAAAAATGTCTATTTACTATAGACTTCACCAATACACCTATCTACTGTACCAGCAAGTAATTCTAATTTTAAGTCTCTCGTCTACCCGACGCAACTACCCAACGTATCAGTACTTTCCAACATCTCACCACAACAACTCTAAGCTATCCTCCACTCTCTCCTAGCGTTCTCACACCACGATGATAGTCAAACCAGTCACACTTATCGGAATACAGTCTATATTGCTCTATTTATAATACTCCGATATTCATGTGGCTAATCACATTCTTTCCTTCTCTTGCTTACTCCTATTTATCGGGACTCTTTCAGAAACAAGTAAACAACACCGCATATGAGTAACGAGAAATCTCACTTTCGATTGGGCAAACCATCTTCTCTCATTTCTCTATATCAGGCATTCTTGCTTCAACATGTCTCTGCCAACAATTTTCACAATCTAACTATTTTCTTATTCCAGTTTTCTCCATCATTCACTCCCTTTCCACAACTCAAAGCCTACCTTGCTCAAACAACACATTAAGCTCTAACAAGCAATTCTTCGTCCACTCTCATCATCCAACGATCTAAACGCTAAAAACGCTAAGAATCACTTTCCCACAGCTAACTTTTCTGTGTTTTCTCATTCTTCCACAGACTCACCTCCGCCAACGACATGGTACTTGCTTACTATAAATAAACATAACGTTAACTCTCTATCTGTCAGCCTGTCATAGAATTTTCATTAATTCTATCCAACACCACACATGCTAAACAAAAGACATCACAAATTTCCAATCATCTTCTCTCTACTTTCTAACTTTCGCACTTATTCTGTCCTCCACGAAATCACCGGTATGTTTTATCAGCGTCACCCATCAGCCACTCTACACATTTTCGCACGGCGCTCGTATTTATACTTCTCATATGCCTTGACCATTGTGTACAAGCAAGCTCGTTCTCATCTCATGATTATTCTCGTATCACAACAACCTGACGTGCCTATACTATTACTTCTACAAGCAACAAATTCAACATTCTAGCAATTACTCACCGCAGCCTAATCGTGTCGATCACTTCCACACACATTGACACAAAATATACCAAACACCTCGTACATGCATGCGCTACTAATCACCCGACATCGTTCTATCCATACACTTCCTTCTTCAGCACGACGCAGCACACATGTTTGTCTACACTTTTACATATGCAAGAACAACGCATAACCAGACGAATTACTTCAATACTCAACAGGACTTTCACAATTCAACTGCTTTATCTTAACCTCCTCATCACTTCATCCCACACTATTAACGAGTCAAATTCTCTCAACGTATTTCGTCACGTCACTTATCGGTCAAGTATCAAACCTAACCCGTAGCTTCCGTATATTCTGGGTTAAAAAAAATTCCTGACACTCCTTTTTTACGTTTCTTCTTCTTACTAGTCAACTCGTCTTCTGAATTATCAGTTTCTATAGTTGTCCCAGCAGCACGGTATTTACTATAATATGTGGTAGAGGTGGAAATATTCTCTCCATAACCTGAACTCTCACACCCAACATTCCTACACCATTTAGGGATTAATTTAATGTCTATACCTGAGGAACTTGACATACCAGTCGTCATACCTCTATTAACTATCATACTATTCGTATTTCTTTCCCTAATACTTTTCCTCACCTGTCTTTTGACATCGTTGGTTTTCGTCTGTCTACCTTCCTTTATTTCAATTGTGTCTCCTTTTTAATGAGGAGGTTTTATAATTTCCACCAACTCAGTTTGACTTGCTTTTGTTATCTTGTTGGCTAGTTGTATCTGGATTTTCTTTTCCACTGTATCAACGTGTGTCTGTGTGTTCCGTTCTACCACTTCAATCACCTGCGTCTGAGTCCCTTGGTCTATTTTCTTTATTAATACCGTCGTCTTCGTTTCCTGTCTAACAGTCACATTCGCAACCACCTTAGGAGCAGTTGAATTTCTACTTATGTATTCTACTCTGTTTATCGACCCCGACTTCAAATACTGTCTCCGTTTCTGTTCAAACCAATCGTCCCGTCTTTTTCTAGCAGTCACACTATAAGAAGGCCAGCTCCGTTGTTTACTGGAAAAGTCTCTCTCAGGCCCATCTCTGTATCTTCGTCTATTATAACTGCTTCTGGACTTAGTCCTCTTTGGTTCAACATAACTGTCCCTATTTACCACGTTATGTTGTCTTCTGTTTTCATTAGATTCTGTCTGTCTCCTATTATTCTTTACTATTTCATTGCACTCTACCTTAATTGTATAAGGCTCTTGTCTAGTCGTTCTTCTCTGTAACGTTTCCACAAAATTCTCTACTTCACTAACTGCCACTTTTAACTCTCCCAACCATGCACTGATACGTTTCAATTCTGTATGTAGGTAGTTCATACTAATTTCTCTGTAATTTACCTCAAGCCAAAACAATATACCTACTTTTTCTTCTATATTTTTCTTGGTACTTGTAACAAGACCTCGTCTTGAGCTCTGCCTATTGCCGTGCCTACTCCAGTTAACACTTGTGTTAATAAAACTTGTTCTTCTGCCATGCTGAAATATGCTGAAATTTACTATTCAATTCATATAATCACACTCACAATTATAATGATTTAGTCAATACATATCAACAATTGTATAGGCCCATTTAAACTAAACAAGAGACGTAAGCAACTGTTCACTATTCTTCTTACAAAGATTAATCGTTCAAGCTAAGAAATCAATTTTATCTAACACACCACGTAATTTTATCTTGGTTAAACTTTAATTAAACCATTAAAGGGCTGAAACACATCATCCGTAAGTCCAACATGAAAGTAAATCCACATACATCGGCTGAGGATAATGTCTGACAAGTGTAGGCTTCACCTAAAAACAAGCGTGTCATGTTCTTCTACTCCATCAGCAAGAGGACAATACTGGACTCTTTACTTCGCCCATTGTCTCATCTATGTTATCTGTGTTGCCAAAATCTAAAAAGATCGATTTAATTATTATACAATTATAATAATTGTCCTAAAATCAACATACCGTTCATTGGATATAAGGATACTTGCAGCTGTAATTTCTTAGATTTCTCTAGACGACGACCTTATCTTCTAGTTGTCCTGTCGGTTTTTTTGGATCTCCGGAAAAGCAATCTCTGGTGGTTACCTCAATCTTCAGACATCTCTGGCTGCTTCTCTAGCGCGAGGAATGCTTCCACTTTCACCCATGGTCGGGCACACCAGACTTGCGGCTTCTTTTCACCCGATAACAGGGCACATCTAGACGACTTCACCGGAAAAAAGTGGCACTTCTAGACGACTTGAAACAGCTTAAGAGAAGCGATTACAGTAGGCTCTCTTTTTTCAACAGGTCGGCAACCCACTATGCCTTCCCGCGTCCAAAAAGACCAAGGCAAGTAATTCGCCTTCTTCTTGACATCTCGAAAATCTGTATTTTCTAAGTTGGTTGTAGCTGTTTTACTTTTGAAAGTTGAAAAATTTCGATCTTAGGCAGTTCAAGTAAGTAAGTGACCTTCAGACAAGCAAGGTTAACCAACCGCTGCGATAACGGCAGGATAAAACTCACATCATAGAGACGACAGTCAGGTCATTCCAGTTCATGATGACAAGCAGCTTCCGATCTTGATAAATAGCTTACTATGTTAAGATCTATTAGTTCGTTCAACTATATATGGCGGCGCTCCAATCGAGTAGCCGAAAAAAAACGCTTTGTGGTGGTTCTATTTCAAGTTACATACGCTTTCGTAAGGTGGTGTGGTCTGGATCATCCTTTGAGTATTGCTTTTGATACGATTCAAATTTACTTGGTAACTTCATACATTGTTGTCGTCGCAGCAAGCCGAGATAAAGCGTTCACTGAAAGTTCTTCGTTGGCTGCGTCTTTTGTTAATACTTCTGCATTGTGTCCGCGACATCTAAGTCCAAATCCTGGTTGAGCGGCTCCATTTTTTACTCTGTTGTAGAGTAAACGGTTGAAAGGAAGTAGCTACACGAAGTCTCGATGATATTTTCAAAAGGGTTTTATTTACTGAAATAAGTCCACCATTATAAAATGTGTTGTATAAAGATCTCAGAATACAAGGGATATTGACATGTTCGGATCCCGGTGGTAACTAACTAACCCAAGCACTGCGTCACCGCTTGAGCGTCCTTCCCTACATCTTTCTAGGATGCTCAACCGTGCCCAGTGCTTGCACACCAACCAACAACCCCTCCTAAACTATTAACAGAAACCATGTTCTGTTACAGTACGTGTAACCCCGTACCCTAATGTTCAAGAGCCTGGTTGCTCTTCTGTCTCGTAAGTGACAGATACACTGATAAGTCACCTATAACATGAGCGTTCGCTCCACATAAACACAATGTCACTTGCAAAGTCTAACAGGTGAATACAACCCTTCACCTATTCCCATGTCTCTTGGAATAATAGATCTTCACAAATTCACAAGTAACTACCCTGGTCGATGGGTATCAATCACATCCTAACCTACACTGTCAATGTTCAACACCTCGGAATGATCCCTACCCTATCAAGCATGTCACGCCGGTGTTCACACCAATAAGTAAATCAATGTCTTCGGTCACTGGACTAAGTTTCGGCTTCACTAAGGTAAACCATTGTAGGTACACACCACTTAAGCATGATAATATACAAGGTGTCCCATGAAGACCCAGCCGGGCCGGAAGCATAACAAACAGGCCATGGTGACTGGTAACAGAGATCACTCCTATCAACTTTGAAATTCACTACCTTGCAATCATCAAAGTTCTCACTGAGTTCGAATTCCACCAGTGCTCCACTGGCTAGAATCAAGAGACGTTTCAGTCTTGGATCCTACCTGGATCTGTTGACACTCGTCGGACTCTCTGCGGCGGTCATAGCATAGACCTACCGACTTATACTGTACTCAGACTTTTCAATCGTTGATCTCGGCAGATTCCCATGACCGCTCCCAGTAATGCCTCAACCATAATTTTGATCGGCACTGGAATGAGCCGGTCCCTTAGAGATCATGGTTAAACTCCGGAATCTCCTTAGGTATAGCAATATCAGATCCTGAAACACGGAGGGGTTGGTGTGAGTACTCAACTACAACAAGAACTAACTGCATCTCCACCATTACACCTGCCTCTCAGTCATACATAATACAACAAAGATATATGCATGAAATCATCACATCATAGATCCACTTTGACTATAATGTATAGGCATGATGATGTAAGAGCAAGCAATAGTCCACCTGCGCATAGTCAAGTAGCTCGTCTGGGCTACAGATAGCCCCCTAGCACCAGAGTCGACTGTATGACTCTGTCAAAGCATCCTTCGCCTGGTGCTAGTCCACTCCTGTTTCATCTCCCATCATCAATCAACAAATACACCTACTTCCCTTTCAGTGTAGTGATTACTTTATCTAGGAGGTGCCCAGCCAGACATATCCTCCTTCCAAACATACTCACCAATTAACCAATCCCTTCACCCATGGATTGATCAACTTCACACATTAATAACTATATGACCATAATAAATTATACTTCTTATAATTCATTACTATAGTATTAAGTAAGGATAACTCATGAATTGTTAAACTTAAATAACAAACTCATATCACAGCCATCGCTCCGTCCTGGGATCCCTGTCCCAGAACCTGAGTTGCCTTTTATTAACTGACCTTCATTCAGGTCGGTCATCTCTGTGCCGGTCGAGCACAGCTTTGGTGGCCATCCACCAATACACTTTCCCACAGCTACTGTGGGTCCCATGTATCTTGTCCCGTGACGACTTAGGTCACGTCCTCCAATGTAGCAAGGCCTCTAGCCTCTCCTCTACCAAAACTCCAGCTCCTCATTTTTGGGGGGTTCATTCCCCTAACATACTACTCCTACTTCACGGCAGTACCTCAAGTACTCCATGAAAAGAGTCAGGTTTCTGGAAGAGTAGAATAATAGAGACAGACCCGGTTCGGTTCCTATCTTGGATCTACCTAGACGCAACGGCCTCGAATTATTGAGCGCCGCATCACTCTCGGTCGGGTATGTTCAACCCTCGGATACGCACGATCGCTTTGGGGTTGGACCTGCAACCTAACGGGTCGGGCGGACCGGCCTACTTCCCAGTCGGTTGACTAGACATACGCAAGATTGAACACGCACGGTCACTCTAGCGGACGGACATTTAAACAAGCAGTGACAATAGGTCTCATAAATACTTCCTATCAACTGTTATCCAATAAATGTAACACCATCCTGCCTACGTGGAATAACACTGATACCATTACACCGCAAATACTTACCGGCCGATCTTTCCCATGAATCACACCTTGGTTCCAAGAATAATCACCACCAGTGATCTAACACCTAAGTTACAATCCATATCTAACGAAGCAAATTACACATCTATAATAATAACACGCCCTAACTTATCATTATTAACAGCGTCTAGCATTTCTATGTAATGAATGACAAACATCCTGCCTTGCTTGTGTAATTACTAAACCAAACAAGTCACGGCTACACACTTGGTAAAGTACCGGAATCTTCCTTGCACAAAGCAGTGATAATAGCATACATATCACTAACCATGCAAATCATTTGTAAACTACCAGGTAACCATCCTATTAATCTACAAACATAGGTTTTACACCAGTACTAGAAATAACACACGGTCCGGCCAAATTTGTATACACACTCCCAGCTGTTGAGCAGGGCTGGCCCCGTCTGTCAACACATTACCTAGCCGATCGATAATAGCTAATTAAAAATGCAGACGGCTGGCGGTAAATTTATCCGCTTCGCTAAGATGATCTCGGTCGGCAATTAATTCTCTCGGGAACATAGGCGCGGTATAAGGACAACAGTTAAACAATATACAAAGTATTCAACTGAACTGTGATTCAGAAATCACAATCTTGACTGCTGATGTCCCGCTCTGGCTGCGAACACTGACATCAAATTTCAGCAGCACATTTCTGCGATCTGTCTACGCTGAGGTCCGACTGGCGACTGATCACGACCAACTAAGTGCGTCTTCACAATGCCTTCACGGGCCGAGTGAATTCCATGAGCCACGGAGTAGTCCTGAGTCACGGATAGTTCCACAATCCCGTGTTCCATGAGGCAATTGCGAGTCTAGCGTGATCTTGACCACGTACGCACTTATTGGGGGACATTCTAGATTTCTCTAGAAATAACCAGAATAGTGACGTCACGCACTACTTTCGAGGGGGAACCCCCTATTTATTGTTACTAAGTCCAGGGAGACTAACCCTTCGCCATCCCATCAAAGGGATATAACTCAGAGACCAGCCTATCTGCAGTCGTTTCGTCACAGTGAGTCAACATCAACAATAACTGTACTTACATCAGTTACACAAAACATCCCCATGACATGTTCTTGACAATAGTTGGACCCACATTCACAAGGAAATGTTTACACCAACAATTGCACAAGACATACATCATGAAAGATGCTGGACAACATCTCTATAGAACCTTCACATTTTACTGACATCAACAACAGTTTAACAAGATCTGCACCAGGAACTGTACTTGACAACAGCTGGACAGGACATTTACAAAGTAATGTACTTCACAACAGCTGACCAAGACATTACAGCGACATGTACTTAAATCCGTTCTCAACACAATCAGGTTTTTATTAATGAACTGCACCGGGTCGAGCGAGGACCCAGGCTCCACCTTGATTACATTCGCACTTTGAATAAAAAGTATCTCATCTCATCGCATCTTATCATGTTCCTCTTGTACCTTGCGGTGTCGAGGTGAAGTATAAACATCGTGAGAGTGCCCGATTATGGGCTTCATATATAGATATTCCCATGGACTCTGTTATTCCCTCCGTCCATCGTTTACGTGGTTGGCCTCTTCCTCTGTTTCCATCTGGTCTGTACATCATTCCTTGTTGTGGTATGCTGTTGACTGGTAACCTACTTGCATGGCCAAACCATTTGACTTGCTGCTTTCTAATAAAATCTAGTGCTGCGTTAACCCCCACTTTAGTCCTGATTTCTTCATTTCTGATCCTATCTCTTCTTGATACGTTGAGTATTCTTCTCAAGAACATCATTTCTGCTGTTGTGATTTTTCTTTTCTCTTTTTCTGTCACTGTCCAGGTTTGACATTGATAGCATAGAGTTGGTAAGGAAGATTGTGTTGAAAAGTGCTTTCTTAGTAGTTATTGATACATGTTTGTTCTTTAGTATTGGTGCAATTTGTCCAATGAGTTGATTTGCCTTATTGCACCTATTTTCCATCTCGTCTTCCGATCTGCCATTTGATGATATTGTACTTCCTAGGTACTTGAAACTCTTTACTTGTTTTAAGGGATGCTCGTTTAAGTGAATTGTTGTTGTTTGTTCTTCTTTAGTTATAGTAATTACCTCTGTTTTGCTTGTGCTAATTTTCATGTTAAGTTCCCGACACATTTCGTTTAGACCAGGGGTGGGCAAACTACGGCGCGCGGGCCGCATGTGGCCCGCCAAGTGATTTTATGCGGCCCGCGAGGGCATTTAAAAATAAAAAAATTTAATTCATTTTTAACTTATTTTGTTGATTTTTACAGAATTTCATGTACCGTTATGATGAGTGTCAATAACAAACGTAAGATTGAAATTGAATGCGTGTTTTAATGATGAATGGACAACTAAGTATTGTGTTATAAAAGTTGGTAGCAAATCAGTTTGCTTGTTGTGTCGGGAGTCAGTGGCTGTCTTCAAGGAGTACAATTTAAAAAGACAATATCAAACAAAACATTCCAATTTCGAATACAATTTAACGACCGAAGAGAAGGAAAGGAAATGCATTGAGTTGGTGAAAAATTTGGAGAAACAGCAAACTGTTTTCACTAAACACTGTTACTAACTGTATTGACTGGAAAAAATGTAGGTCTGGTAAAGTTGATAAGTGATAAGATTAAAGCAGAATATCCAGAACGCACATTATTACCACTTCGCTGTGTGATTCATCAAGAAAGTCTGTGTAAAACTGTTTTGAATATCAAGCATGTTATTGACCAAGTTGTCAGTGTCATCAACCTCATATCTATATATATAAAACAGAGTGTATGTTTGTTTTTGGGTATTGGATGCGTTCGATAACGGTACATCCGATTGAGATGAAATTTTCTACACGTCTTCCTTTCATTCATTTGCAACCGACTATAATAATTTCTTAATGTAAAATCTTCGACTTATTTAATAACATTTACTTTTCCATTTTCATTATATAATGTCTATATAGCAGGGGGACTTCACTCTAGAAAAGTTATTTCAAGGGGCATAACTTTTAATAACATTTCTATATACTTTATAGTCATATTGTTGGACTTACTTGCACTATTGTTAAACTCTTTGTCTATAGTTATTTTCAGGCATATGAGTTATAATAAATAATGATATAATCTTTAAGGCATTTTCAAAGTTTTCATAAAAATAATGCATAATGCATAACATTGTAACCCATCTTTTTCTACAGTTTTCATTGAATGGTGTGTGGAAGGACATTCTTTTAAGTTACTGTGCGCCAAGAGCTGGGCGAAACCACGCCGGTCAGACAGATAGACAGACAGACAGTCGGGAACGGGAGAGCTTATATGACTACGTATATGAATTAAATTAGATGCTCCCCACCAGGGACTGGGTGAAGCCGGGCCGGGTCAGCCAGCCAGACAGACAAACAAGCAGACAGAGAGACTGATAGATAGATAGATCCCCTCCAGGGCCTGGGCGAAGCCGGGCCGGGTCAGCTAGTATATATATATATATATATATATATAAGCGGCCTGCCAATAGCTTTACATTTGTCAATACGGCCCTCCGCACGAAAAGTTTGCCCACCCCTGGTTGAGACTTTTCATGTGGTCTTCTTCTTCTTCTTCTTTTCGTTCATCCGGAGTGTTTTTTCAGATGTGATTGCGGTGTGTCTGTTATGCGCCCTTGGGCCTGAAACCCGTAGGCCAACACATCGACTTTAGCGTGCTTTTTTGACCAGGTAGCATTCCTGGGAGACTCTCACTTTTGTGGTGCCATCTGCAACCATGCTGGCCAAGGTTGAACGGTCGAAGACAACGGTCATCCCTCAAAGGAAGGCAGGGACAGTCCATAGCATTTTCCGCCATCCAAGGTTGCTTCCATAGTTGCAGGGCCGACACATAACGCCCTGGATCTGGGCTCACCGAGGGAGATCGTCACGTCCTGCTCATGGCTGCTTTAAATCCTCACTTCAATATATTGGTCATTTCGTTTCCCCGGGTCATTCCCGCACAAACCAGACAGGTTTGCAGACGGCATCCACTCAGCGAGTTTTCGGACATGTGCTTGTCGTTGCGCCCATCAGAGCTTTTCCAGGCACAACAGACATTCGGAAAACTACCCAGTCAGAGCTGTTCCGAACAAGAGCAGCATTCGGAAACTAGGTAGTCAGAGCTGTTCCTAGCACGAGAGACATTCGGACGAGACATTTCACTCGGACGTAATTGCGTAGTGTCAATTTTTAGTTTGCCACCCGTAGGACGACACTTCCGGCTTCAGCGGGCATTTTTTAATGAGGTTAGCCTTCCTCTGGTTTCGAGGCACGTTGGACTGTTGTGATGTCGCTAACATCTCAGCTGGTCAAGACAGAACGATGAACGACATCGTGGTCGGTCCTCAAGGGAAGGCAGGGGCAGACCATGAGCATTCCCTCGCTATCCAAGGCGGCTTCCATAATTGCAGAGCCGGCACATATTGCTCTGTGACTGGGCTCACCCGAGGAGTTGCCCCGTCCTGCTCATGGCTGCTTTAGTTCCTCACTTCCATGTGTTGGGCAACTCGTTTGCCACTGATCGCTCAAGCACACACCAGGGACGGTCAGACTGCAAGCGACACCCACTCGGTAAGCTTTTGCTTTTGACTTCGGACCACTCAATAGGTTCGCTCGCCGTGCGTTCCATTTTTGCGTCATTGAGACGTTCTTACACTTTTGTCTACACTCTATGAGTTAGATACAGTTTTCGCAGCCATCTTCTTCGACTGGGGCACTTTTTTGACTTTTTGTACTCGCTCACTAGGTAGGCTACTTGTGCTGCCGGTTCAGCCCCTTACCTTCGTGCAGCGGTGAACGAGAAACGGCCTGGCCCTCTCATACGGGAATCTCTCATATCCCCCAGCTGAGAGTCTTCGAACTTCTATCAGACCAGATCATGTAGCTTGCTCAGTATCACGCCTTTTTTTTCGAAAGGTGGCTATCGGCCCGGCTCTCAGGTCCGAGGGTTTGTGGCTTAGAGGCGTTCAGCCACAACCCTCGACAGGGAGCCTTTAGTGTTTTGTCCGGACCAAGAACTTCTGCCTTCGTGCGCCTGATTTAAATTTTTGACTGCTATCCTCAGTCTCACCTGCAGAGCAGCAGGTTGTGTCTCTCTTAGTCTGGTCCCTATCCCATATGCTGTCCGATATGTAGTTTTTCGCCCATCGGCAAGCACATGGGGTCGATGGGACACGCAAGCTCCCCCACCACGGCAAGGTGGAGACACATCGGGGGAGCATGTGGTCTTATAATTCAGCTTCTGATTTTGCTATTAGTGCTTGGTCATCCGCAAACAGGAGACTGTTAGATTCATACAGGAGACAAGATTGCAGTTATAGATGTATTTCAAGCGAACGAAAGAAGAAGAACAAGAAGAAAAAGGAGTTCTCTAATGGTTAGATATTGCAAATGGTTCTTCTGCTGTGTTCTCGTCATACTGTATTCTTGCTGTCTCTGCTTGGCTGATGTTTTTACATATGTTGTCAATATATGTTATGAACACACTATCCAGTGCCGCCCACCGGGCGCTGGAACGCAAATTATTCCTCCCCACGACGCTTGACGGCAGAAGTGGAAGATGATGATGATGATGATGATGATGATGATGATGATGATGATGATGATGATATGTTATGAACAAGAGAGGGGACAGGACACAACCTTTTCGTACTCCAGATCTTATGGTGAAATGTTCTGAGTGTCCTCCAGTTGCTCTCACTATGCATTCACTGTTGTTGTATAAACATCTACATAGGTTTGTTAGATGTGTACTCACTCCATATTGTTTAAGGATTTCCCACAGCTTGCTTCTATCTACTCTAAAGAATGCCTTTTCTTGGTCGACAAAGGCTAAGTAGAGTGTTTCATTGAATTCGATTGATTTTTCTATAAGTTGTCTAAGAGCAAAATTGGCATCTGTGCATCCTTTGTTTTTTCCTAAATCCAAGTTATTTTTCGCTTAGCTGGGGTTCTAAAGTACTTCATAATCTTTTTTTAAGAATTTAGCAAAATATTTTCGCAGTATGACTCAACAGTTAAATGCCTCTGTATTGTGTGAAGTCTCTTTTGCTGCCTTTGTTTTTCCAAATTGGGATAATTATGGCGTTTCCCCAGTCTCGTGGTGTCTGTTGTTCTACCCAAACATGGTTGAATAGTCTATATAGCCAAGCTGTTCCTACTTCTCTTACTGCTTTAATTAGTTTATTTGGTATTTCATTATGTCCCGGTGATTTGTTCAATGGGGCTAATCTGATGGCGTCTATAATTTCTTCTTTTAGTATGTCTGGTTCTAGTTCTTCGGTGACATCTGTGTAGGTCTCTTTAACTCCTGTGACATCTGATGGGATGTTGAGAAGTTGTTCGAAATACTGCTTCCATCTTATTAGGATTTGTTTTTGTTCACTTATTAGTTCTCCTTATTCACTGTTAATTATTTCGGTTGGGTCAAAGGGTTCTCCTCTGGTTCGCACTTATCTTTTTGTAGAAGTTTCTAGTTGCCTCCTTGTAGTTTTTGCTTAGGGTTTCTCCATACTCTTCCCAGTCTTTTTGTTTTTCCCTCTTTACTATTCTATTCACATGTCTTCTCGCTTTTCTATATTCTATGTAATCACATTCCTGTTTGCTCTTCAACCACTTTTTATATTTTTCCTTTTTGTCTTTTACCGCTTTCTTTACTTCTGCATCCCAGCAACTTGTTATTTTCTTTATCCGTGTTTTGCGTTGTTTCGTGGTTCCACATGTTAATTTTGCAGTATTCAAAATGCTTGATTTGAACATCTCCCATTCTCCTTCCACTGTTTTTCTTTCTGTAGGTGATTTTACTAAGCGTTCAGTTAGTTCTTTCTCATAATGTTCCCTTACTGACTCGTCTTTAAGGTTTTTTTAAGTTTACTGATTCACATGGCATGTATTTTCCTGCTCTTTGTTTTCTCCTTCTGATGGTTCTTATTGTGGCAACGACTGCTTTATGATCTGTGTTTATACTGAAATTGGGCATTGCCCTTGCATCTAATATATTTCTTTTTCTGTTATTTCTTGCTAATATAAAATCAATTTGGCTTTTAGTATCTAGATCGTTCCATTTATACCAGGTGCATACTTGTGAATCCATTAACATCGCCAGGTCGATATCCGTTTGGGTCAGTCCGTTTATACTTCTTAGTTTTTCTACGAGTAGTATGCTAGGCCAGGCGCAGATTTAGGACACTAATCTGACAACAGAGAGTCCATTGGCTATGGCGAGCCATAGCCCCGCTAGCCCATGACCTCGCGGTCATGGTTGCCCGGTCTGCACCATGTAGAGGTGGGGGTTGACTTGTGTAGTCTGCGGGTCATCGGCAGGCTACTAATTTTTTATCTTCAACCCTCCTGGGAGAGGCTAGCCGATCCTAACCCTAACAAAGTATCATGCAATATAAATCAAATAAGTGAAAAACCACAAGGTACAACACTTCAGAAAACCTACCAACAGACCATCAATCTTTAAAAACAATTAACTACTCCTCCATCCTACACATCACTAAACTCTATACTCCTAAACAAACGAATCAATCTAATCAAATGTTATCTTCTTCATTTTTCACTGAGGAAAACTTTTAACAGTGCCTGTTTGGACAAGTCATAAGTAAACAACTACTGTTCTGGTTCTTTATTATCCTGTTGTCACCAATAGGATGTGTTGGGAAAAGTCCCAGGTAGCAGGTTTCTGATTATCCATCCCCTGTAATTCACTCCCTCTTGTGAACATAATCTGAAGAGATAAAATTGTGATGAATCCCAATGATGACCAGACTGCCCGTGAAGCTGACGACTGGGGTACTCAAATAAGTTGATATAATCATCCTGATAATAGGAGGTACATTCTCGATACATGTTGACCATCACGTTCTGACGTCCACCCAGTGGTTAGGTACATAATCCAACATATTGCAGCATCTCACCTTGCAGGTCTGAATTCACCAAAGTTTCAAAGTGGGATCAAAGGTTAAGACACCAGTTCCTACTTTTCAGAGAATATCCAGTTAAAACGGAATTTAACACTAAGCTAGGATCACTTTCTCTTTGATATACCACAGCTATTGAGCTGGGGTAAATATTTCCCAGTTAGTCCTGATGATCCTGACCTGAGGAAAATAATGGAAAGTCTCAGGTACACATAGCTGCCATCTATTCATAACCTGTCTGAGACAAACTGAGTCCAGGAGGTTACTCCATATGAATAAGGATATCTTCTTCTTCTTCTTCTTCTTCTTCTTCTTCTTCTTCTTCTTCTTCTTCTTCTTCTTCTTCTTCTTCTTCTTCTTCTTCTTCTTCTTCTTCTTCTTTCGTTCCCTTGAAATATGTCTATAACTGCAATGTTGTCTCTTGTATGAATCTAACAGTCTTTTTTAGTTCACTCAGCGGTCCTTAGAGTTTATCTTCCTGGATATGTTGTAGTTATCCACTTCGAATCTTGAAGGTAATCCCTGGAATATTGATAATAGACGAGTCCATCCTGTGTTTGGGTTTAAATATAGGCCCTTTCAGCGCCATCTGCCTAGGCAAATGATTATATGGATTTAGGCTGGTATTTCCCTGAAGACATTGTGGTTACAGTTGCATTAAAGTTTCCACATTTTACAAAGGAGCAGCAATCCTGAAGTAGGGATTCCCATTTGTCTGTCCCCATAAAAGAAGCTTCCCCACCATCCTGTTCTCTGTTGATACATAAACGGGAACAACATTTGCTTTAAAACAATGTTATACTTAGGTATCACCTAATATCAACATATACAAAGGGAAATGGGGAGGAGAAGGGAGGGTGTTGTTCAGACCTCACCCCTCTGTGCTGGTGATGGAGTTCATTCCACTCTGATGGACTGTGGGTGATGCATTTTCATGGTTAACCCATGTTAGTGATAAACACAAGGGCATCATTATACAATCAACAAGTAAATTATTATACTTGTTTATATAAGTCCAGGTACTCATAAGATTTAAACCATTGGAGTCCTGGGCACCACGAGAAACAGACATTGTAAGGTAAACATTATGAGCAGGCAGCATGAGACAGATACCATGAGATAAGTATCCCTGAACCAATATCTTGTGACAAACATGCTGAACCAAGCACTATAAGACAGATATGAGATGTATGGAAGAAATGTATCATTTATAACTGCACTAGGCAATATCATGAGACTGATGGCAAATAACCAATTAGCAGACCAATCAGTAATCCTTATAGGTGGTACTGTTGGTACATGGGTGTCCCATCTCATCCACACTCACACTGCAATGCCAGACATCCCCCCTCTCAGACTAGACTCGGCTCTCAAGTACATCCAATCATCACCATCAATCATTTGCTCCCTCCTACTGTATAATATCAATATTTACTACGGCAGGTAATAAGCAAAATTGCATAAGTAATATTTCACATGTGAAACAAACTCATCCACACTCACACTGCAATGCCAGACATTCCCCCTCTCAGACTAGACTCGGCTCTCAAGTACATCCAATCATCACCATCAATCATTTGCTCCCTCCTACTGTATAATATCAATATTTACTACGGCAGGTAATAAGCAAAATTGCATAAGTAATATTTCCTCCTACTGTATAATATCAATATTTACTACGGCAGGTAATAAGCAAAATTGCATAAGTAATATTTCACATGTGAAACAAACACACATGAAAAACATGTTCTTCCCATGAAAAATATCATGAGCCTTCACATATATATTCAGCCAACCGAGACACAGGTTCGAACACATATTGTCCTTTTCGGAACGTAGTTCATATGAACCTAAACCAATGTTGCAAAGGAACAAGTGCATATATCCAGAGATAAACTGCGTTCAAGACAAATCTTTAAGAGTGCTTGTTAGCAATTCTCATGAACGTAAATTAACCACCGGCATCACAGAAACTTTGTAATTCTGGCGTGCCACACACGTCCTGCTACATATAGATATAATAAAGCGTCTATTCTTCTACTATTGTGAGATATTACTTATAAAATCACCATCTCACTCACTCAAACATTCTCAGCATTTACAAGGGAAATGTTACATGTTACATCAAACATTCTGATCACAGACTTGACTCACAAGAGCATTACTACCGTTTGATCAAGAGTGGGCAATGATAGGCGTTCATAGGATAATCCAGAATGCACAAGGGTTGCGAATATGCATTGAGAGTGATTTACAATCATCAAGCATACGCAAATATTCACGGCAGGCGAATGATAGACATGGCGGAATGTTCAGCGTGGCAGACATGTTGGCCTGATAGGAAGCAGAGTCAGTAAGACTCCGCAATGAAGTTCTAATCTTCACACTCACATCTCTCATATAAATACTTTGTCATTCGCCTCTTTCTTCTCACCAGGCATAGCCACAACATTTACACATGTTTTATAGTGGTACCTGTTGTACAGAGAACGATATTATATGATATTTAGTGTAGTGTAAGTGAGTGTAGTTAGTTAGTTAGTTAGTAGTCGACAGATCATCCTCGTTGCACATCGGACCATCAACATCACGGCACACGGGTGTAACCCATAAGTGCTCCGTTCTCCTCCCAACTCAAACTTGAGTCCGGAGAAACTCAGCTCGGTGCACGAATTCCATAGCACCGGTGATGATCCTGAAAAACTTTGGGGAAATTTTTAACTAGACATTTTGCCCGGGTAGCACCGTTAGGCTACTTATTTTCAATTTCCAACTGCCAAAGGATTTTTTACGTGCGCAACAACACACACGGGTGCTCCGATCTCACTACCTAGAGTCCAGGGGAAATTTTATTACTAGAAGTCCACGTGAAAAAATCCCGGTCGTCACCGGGGCTTGAACCCGGGACCTCCAGCACTCGAGGCGGATACCATACCTCTAGACCACTCAGCCCCCTGCACATCATCAATTGGATATTATCAATATACCAAAATGGATGTCTTAAAATTGTATATTACCAGTGTATCTGAATGTCTGTACCCGCCTCAAGTTATGATGATTGAATTTAATTGTACATCTGCGGGAGATATGATTCTGGTAAGGTGCAAATATATTTTTTTTAAAAAAACATAAAAAGATAATATAAAAATATCTTTGAAGTATAAAAATGACATGATAAGTCACCAAATATAACTGCTTGAATAACATGGATCAGTTCACGTGTAGGGCTGCCAACCGCCCTAATGTCCCCAGAAATGTCCTCTTTGTTTACATGCCACTGACTGTCTAAGACAGGGGTCACCAAACTACGGCCCGCGGGCCGGATCCGGCCAGCGACGTCATTTCATCCGGCCCGCAGTCGGTACTCGAACTTGCTTGATATACCTATGAAACACGAGACGTTGTGATACAATTTAAATGTAAATATTATGTTTAGAATAATAGGAGATCTTCACACGTGCAGAGACCTCCTGGCTGCACTAGGTTGTTTATTTAGGTGGCCCTATTTATAAATTTTGCGAACCTTATTATGAGATATATTCTATTACCAAATGAAGCCGCCTGCCGCGACTCTAAAAGAGTATGGAGTAGAATATCCCTTGATACCCTGGTAAAAAATGTATAGGATGCTGGGGTGTTGTGTTGGCGTGCCTATAACAGCCCAGTAAAGCCATGTTCCCGCCTCTTAGGCATTGGGAACAAGTTAAGCCGAAGAGATGCTGATATCTAATTTTCAGCAGAGGGTTTGAACTTAAATCCCTGAGCCACTACCAAGTAGATGGGCGAATACGCCCCAGGCACGGCCGAGCGTAGCCACTGTTTTTCCAGACCGCAGTTGAGAGGATAGACAGGCCCTGTGAAGATCCAAAAGATCCAAGAGGATCTTGATTGTGGATTGACGATTATCTGCTGTGGGGTGAGTTTTGAACGAACCTTCATAGTTTAAATAGGAATATAGGAATATAATAGCTATGTCTGTACCTGAGAACAATAATGGAGGGATATATGCCTGGGAAGAGAGGAAGAGGAAGGCCAAAGAGAAGATGGGTGCAGGATGTGGCGGATGATCTCCAGATGGATGTATCTGAAGCGGGAAATCTTGCTTATGATCGAGAGGTTTTCCGGAAGGTTGTTATGGGAGCGAGGTTCTGCAAAGGACATGCTACTGAATGAATGACCTTTGTTCCGATCTTGTTGTCTGATAATTGCTGGTGTTGTATATCAGACTACAGTTACAGTGTTGGATGATTATCCATGCTGTGATGAGGATCACTGGTACTGTGTTGGATGACTACCCATGCTGTGATGGAAGATCACTGGTACTGTGTTGGATGACTGCCCAAGCTGTGATGGAATATCAATGGTACTGTGAAGGATGATCATGTGTATGTTTATTCATGGGGATGCCTATTTTGTCATTGCATCTAATCATGAATTTTATATATTAGGGCATTGGCATTATTAATCAGATGTTGTTGTATCTTTATAATTACATTATTCTGATTCCCTGTACACTGACCTGAATTTCTTCTGATATCTCTAAATCGTTGTTTTTTCTTGTTAGCCGTAGAGATAGAATGAGATTCTCTTTGTCTTCTTATTCCTCTCTTCTTCTACGGCCCATGAACAGTCGGCGTTGTGCTATTATCTCTATCATCTCTGTGCGGTTACACAAAGGTACCTATAAACTGTATATGTACCTTTGATGAGCTGTAGCTTCACCAGTGACCCCTAGTCCTCTGCTTTTCTTTTGTTTCAATAGGATTTTAATTATGTTTCTAATGTAATGTCTTTTTCATTTTCAGATCTCGTGTACTTCACACTTAATTATGGCTAGTAGGAAAAGAAACGTGGATCGCCGAGTGAGGAGTAAAGTACTTCTTTGTGGAAACAAAGGACCAGAAAACCAGCTGCGTAATATGCAGCGAAAGTGTTGCCGTTTTGAAAGAGTACAATCTTCAGCGTCACTACGAAACAAAACATCCATCAACATATTAACAGTTTTCTGGAAAATTACGCTCTGGGAAATATGAGACCATTAAATGTGGTTTTGAAACGCAAAGAAATCTCTTCACGAGAAAATTTGCTGAAAATGAATATGTCACTCGTACAAGTTACAAAACAGTGCATAAGATGGCAGAACGAGGTAAACTGTTTACTGATGGCAACGTCATTAAAGAGTGTGTATGATCGAAGCAGCAAATGACTTGTGTCCTGAGAAAGCCGATTTGTTTGGAACTATCAGCCTTTCGGCAAGTTCAGTTGTGCGGAGAACAGAAGAACTTGGAGAGAACATAGTGCTACAGATATGCGAGAAAGCTAGGAACTTGTTGTAGTATTCTCTGGCGCTGGATGAGTCTATTGATCTCTCGAGTACGTTACAACTTCTCGTGTTCATTTGTGGTGTCAATTTGGACTTTTAGATCACGGAAGAATTGGCGTCCGTTTGCAGCATGCATGGAACAACTGGGAAAGTCATTTTCGTGGAAGTGCAAACAATTTTCCAAGACTATAACCTTCGGTGGAATCAGCTTCGAGGTGTTGCAGTTGAAGAGGGAAAAAAACATGACTGGAGTGAGAAAGGGTCTGTTGGGGAAGATCAGGACTCATTTGGAAGATTTTCAAATTCCGGTCTCTCTGTTCATACACTGCATCGTACATCAGCAAGTACTCTGTTTGAAAGATTTAGATATTTCTTGTGTACTGAAACCAGTAGTTTCAGCTGTGAACTTCATTCGGGAACATGCACTCATTCACTGTGAGTTCTATGCTTTTCTTGAAGAAATTGGTTCTGAATTCTGTGACTTACCTTATCACATATCAGTCAGGTGGCTCAGCTGCGGTAAAGTCCTGCTTCGTTTTTACAAGCTCCGAAACGAAATAGATGTTTTCCTCACTGAAAAAGATAAAGCTGATTCACAGCTGTCAGAACCTACCTGACTGTCAAAGTCAAAGTTGTCAATTTTGGTCGATATGAATGAACTGAACTTGAAACTTCAGGGAAAGAATTACCTCGTCTGGTATCTCTACAGAACCATCAAAGGATTTCGAAGACAGCTGTCATTGTTGGGATCACAACTGGAAGGTGAAAACCTTTCTCATTTTCACTGTTTCAAAGAGTTTGGAGAGATTTTCAGATCTTGACAGATTTGAGAGTGACATCCTTTTGTACCAGAATCCGTTTGTACCTGAAACCTTAATGGTGTGCCAGTTGAATTACAGTTGGAGCTCATTGAGAAGGAAGTACCGCTGCTTTGAAGTCTGTGAAGTCATCACATCGAATGAGATGGACTGATGAACATTTGAAAGCAATTCTCTTGATTGGATGCAGCAATTTCAAACCAAACATTGATGGTTATTTGAAAGCCACACGTCAGTTTCACAAAACTCACTATCCTCTTTTGCTGCTTAGTTTGTGAGATTAGGATATGTTCACAATATGTCTGATGTAACTATGTTTTTGCTAACGTCGCCTTCTTTGATAACTTTGTTTAGTAAATAAATATGAATTTGTTGGTTGTCTTTGTTTGTTTGTTTGTTTATGTGCATTGCACGCACTTCCCATGATTAACTTAATTTTTCGTCTTTTTCCCCAGAGCTTTCGTTCTAGATTGAAATTATTGTTAAAGTTAGTTGTATATCCTTTACAGGACGTTTACAGTCAACACCAGCATTGTTTGCTGTTGTTGATGTCTTGGCAAGTTTACGTTCAGTAGTTTACCATTGCTTTTCGAACGACCGGCACTCATAACATAGCGTAAAAACCAGCGCAACGTTGTCTGCTGCTAAATCTCTCGCAGCTGTATTTCGATTGTGGGTATACGGGATTACGAACAGCGTCCGTAAGTCTTCGCCACGGAGACCTGCGCAAGTATTGTACAGAATGAGTATCCGGCCCGCGCTCGTCATTTTGTCAGTTATCCGGCCCGCCGTGAAAAAAGTTTGGTGACCCCTGTCCTAGACCATACTTGCCAACTATGCATCCGTCCTGTTGATTTCCAACTTTGGCATTCAAGTCACCCATTATGATAGTTACTTCAGAATTCTTGCATTTCTTGAAGGACTTTCTCTAAATCACTATAAAATTCATCGATGCTGTCATCACTACTGTCTGCTGTTGGTGCATAAATTTGTATGACGTTGACATCAAAAGGTCTTCCACTCAACTTCACGAGTAACACTCTGTCTGATACAGTCCAATATCCTTTGATCGATTTTTCTCTCTCTGTATCCATTATAATTGCTACTCCTCGCTGTTGTTTCTCTCCATCAGAATAGATTATTCTATATTCCTCAGATGTCATAATGCCCATTCCTGTCCATCTGGTCTCACGTACACCTAACAGGATTAATATTTAATCTTCTCATTTCATTCTTAATGTTATCAAATTTCCCATCCCCACTCATAGTTCTTACATTCCAAGTTCCTACTTTCAATGTTGATATTCTTTTGCACTCAGTCTCCTGATGACGGTCTGGAGTCACCTGGTGCACATGACTACCCCTACCGGGCGAGGCTGCTCCTATGGAGCACCCATTTACGCCGTTTCTCTGATTATCGATAAGACTTCAGTACATGATATTCTTGGCATCTGTAAAGAAGGTAGTTTGCCATTGCTTTCCTTCCTAGCAGTGACCATACTGGTCGATGACCGTAGCCAATGTCTCCCAAAAAAGAGATCATCTGCCTTCCGTCGTGAAGCTGTGGAGACCATAACCTACAACTATCTGTCGGCTGCTCTTCAACTTCATCCACCACCTGCACACATGGCTTCACGTAACCCTGATCGTTAGGCTAAACGGGTACTCCACCTTGCCCAAGGGTGTCCCATAGGCTAGCGGAGGGAAGGAGGCACCCATCAAGGCATTACTATCATGTTATTATGATATTTTAAATATTCTCTAAGCAGACGTAATTGCACCAGCATTTGAGAGAGAGAGAGAGAGAGAGAGAGAGAGAGAGAGAGAGAGAGAGAGAGAGAGAGAGAAAGAGAGAGAGAGAGAGAGAGAGAGAGAGAGAGAGAGAGAGAACTATTTGTTCAAATTGAATGAAATTTACAAACATAAATGACATTTCCTCTAAACGTATTTATCAACATAAACCCCGTAGACTTCCAACGTCTTTCGCCGTTAATGTAAGTAAATTTTCTTTAAATTGTGGGTGGCCTTAAGAGGCCAGTAAAAAATGTTGTTTCCCCCATCGGGGAAATATCTGCACGCTTCCCATATACTAATCATTAAAAGTACAGTTTTTTAAATATTAAACATAAATGTAGAATTGAAAAAGTTGATTATAAAATGTAAGTAAAAAAAGATTAAACAAATGTTGTATAAATACTTTAATAGCTTTCTTCTCACGATTGCAAAACTTGACTGCAGTATTAACTGCTTTATTTCTCAAATAAAATGAAAGATTTTTATGTTAGTTAGAGGTATTGTAGCTAGGTATACCATTTTCTTTTTCAAGTTCTAGTAACCTCCCTTGTAACAATATTAGATGTTTATGTCCCCCTACCAAGCGCAGACTGCTACTGCAACCATAGATTAATCTTAGGCAATTGACATATAAACTTAAAGAAAGTCAAATATACAAATAGAAACGCAAAATTTGATCTACAGGCACTGAAGAGTGAGGAGATAAAAGTAAATTCAACGTAGAGGTAAAGAACAGATTCGATGCATTGTCCGATATGGCAATGCAATATTATTTCAAGACGTCAGTGACCAATTGAAAATATAAAAGAAATCAGTCAAGAAGCTGCACTAACAACAATAATAATCCCAAAAATAAAGATAATAGGGCGCAAGAAATGGATGATGGAAGACATCTTAAAACTCATGGAAATAAGAAGAAATAACAAAAATAACAAGGAAATATACGAAGAGATTCACAGGAAAATTAGGAAGCTACTGCTATGCAAAGAGGCAAAAGAAACATGGCTTGAGGAAAATTGCAAGGAAATTGAAAACCAACACAACACCCAGAATACCAAATTAATGCACACAAGAATTAATGACATCACTAACAAAAGAACAGACACATAAACAGGTTGCCTAAAAACCAAAGATGGCAAAATCATAATAGAAAAAGATCAGATTTTACATGCGTGGTCAGATTATGTGAAAGTACCTTTATGATGATACAAGACAAGAAGAATATGATCATCAGAATAATAATGAAGGACCATCAATTTGTTTGTCGGGGTGTTTTTCTTTTAGATATCTAGCAATTCCGCGGAGCCGGTCTCCCTGGCGAAGGTGTTAACGATTTTCTCCGTAATCCCGTATATCCACGTGTGGGGAAACTAGCTGCGCGAGATTCGGTAGGGAATCTGGTCGCGTTGGTTACTTACAGGGGTATCTGAGATTGTCGCTCAGTAAGCAATGCAAAATACTGTGCGTAATCTTGCAAAGACATCAACAACAGCGGTAAAATGCTGTTGTTGACAGCGATGTAAATAGGATATGCGAAAAAAAAAAATTCCGCAGAATGCTTGAACATAAGTGTTGTGATCAATCAAGGCATTACTATCCAGTTATTATGATATTTGCAATATTCATTAAGCAAACGTAATTGCACCAGCATTTAGCAGAGAGAAGAGAGAGAGAGAGAGAGAGAGAGAGAGAGAGAGAGAGAGAGAGAGAGAGAGAGAGAGAGAGAGAGAGAGAGAGAGAAAGAGGAGGGAGGAAGAGTGGGGGGGGGGGGGACTATTTGTAATATTTGTCAACATAAGCCCCATAAGCTTGCACGGCCTTTCGCCAGTGAGAAAATAAGTGCATGCATGCCTTGATTGTGCCAGACCACGTTTTGTCCTACTCACTTCGCCTATTAATCGTCATCTCTCTCATTCCTATCACCTAGACCAGGGGTCACCAAACAACAGCCCGAGGGCCGTATCCGGCCCGCGACGTCATTTCATCCTGCCCGCCGTCGGTACTCGAACTTACTTGATATAACTATGAATCTCGAGACGGTGTGATACAATTTAAATGTAAATATTATGGTTAGAATAATAGGAGATCTTCACACGTGCGGAGACCTCCTGGCTGCACTAGGTTGTTTATTTAGGTTAGTTAGTCTTTCCTCTTGAGCCTAAGGCGGCGCATAGGGCAGAAGTCCTGTCTCTCCATGCCTGGCGGTTCGCTGCTATCTGTTGTAGATCTTGGATATTTACTTGGCCATTGAATGAGCCTTCTCTGATGATGGTTCTACGCCGGGTCTCTCTTGGTCTTCCCCGTTTTCTTTTCCCTACTGGTGACCATATGAGGGCTTGGTAGGAGAGTCTTGACTTGTCCATTCTGAGTACATGGCCGATGTAGTTCCAACGGCGTCTTCTTTTGAAATTGGATACTGTATCTTGCTTAGTCTCTTGTCTTATTTGCGAATTGGTTCTGAAGTCTGTCCAGTGGATGTTTAGAAGTCTTCTAAGACATTTGTTCTCAAAATTGTCTAGTTTTTTTTATCTAAAGCTACCGTTGATTTCCAACTTTCACATCCATACGTTAACACTGGAATCACACAAGAGTTGAAGATTTTAAGTTTTGTGTGTTTGTTAGTGTCTTTGACTTCCAGATGTTTGACAGTCATTATTTTGGGGGCCCTATTTATAAATTTCGCGAACCTTATTATGAGATATATTCTATTACCACATGAAGCCGCCTGCCGCGACTCTACAAGAGTATGGAGTAGCATATCCCGTGATACCCTGGTAAAAAATGTATAGGATGATGGGATGTTGTGTTGGCGTGCCTATAACAGCCCAGTAAAGCCATGTTTCCGCCTCTTTGGCCTTGGGAACAACTTAGGCCGAAGAGATGCTGATGTCTAATTTTCAGCAGAGGGTTTCTTCTTCTTCTTCTTCTTCTTCTTCTTCTTCTTCTTCTTCTTCTTCTTCTTCTTCTTCTTCTTCTTCTTCTTCTTCTTCTTCTTCTTCTTCTTCTTCTTCTTCTGCGTTCATCCGGATTTTTTTTTTCGGATGTGACTGCGTTGTGCCTGTTTACAGCAGAGCTGCGTTCTTGCGCCGTTAGGCCGACACATCCGACTTCTGCGGGCATTTGTTGACCGGGTTAACCTTCCCGGGGGTTTCTTAGGACGTTTGAATCTCACTGTTGTGGTGTTATCCCCCATCCTAGCTGGCCCATATAGAACAGCCAAAGACATCCTGGTCAACCCTCAAGGGAAGGCAGGGGCAGACCATGGGCATTCCCCGCCATCCAAGGAGGCTTCCATACTTGCAGAGCCATCACACAGCGCTCTGGTACTGGGCTCACCCAAGGAATCGTCACGTCCTGCACATGGCTGCTTAGCCTCACTTCCGTATATTGGGCCTTCCGTTCACCATAGGCTGTTCCTCCGGAAACCAGAAGAATGCAGTCTGCAGATGACATCCACACAGTGAGCTTTCGATTAAGACTTTCCACATAATGGATTTGCTATCCAAGCAATATTCCATTTCGTGCCACTAGGACACTTTTTCCACCTTTTATGAAGCCCACACAGTGAGCTTTCGATTCGGACTTTTCACGTAATGGATTTGCTATCCAAGCAATATTCCATTTCGTGTCACTAGGACACTTTTTCCACCTTTTACGAAGCCCACACAGTGAGCTTTTGATTCGGACTTTCCACGTAATGGATTTGCTATCCAAGCAATATTCCATTTCATGCCTCTGGGACGCTTTTGTAACCGACATACCTGTGGTATGAAGTGTGGCAGTCTAAATACATCTTCATGCACCTTTAGATGTCAACCTGAATGTAGTTAAAGTAAGCTGTAGTCAACTTGAGCTTGTTGATATCTCCATAGAGCTTGTCCTCAAATGAAGCAGGCGTGGGCCAAAATATCTTTCTCTGTTCTGCATATATTGGGCACTCCTGCAGCAAATGTTTAGCTGTCATTTTACCAGTTCCACAATTACATTCATCGGTATCTCCTATCTTTAGTTTATTGAACAAGTGGTGTTTCAGCCTGTTATGTCCTGTGCGGAGTCTGAAGATTGCTACTTGTTCTCTTCGGTCGAGTTTGTAATATGCATCATCCTTCTGGTGGCCTGGATGCTCTGATTCCCATTTGGTTCTATAAGTGCTTTTTATAAACCTTTTTGCCTCATTATAGGTTATGTCTATGTCAGGCTGTGGTAATCGTCCACCCTCTTTTGCTAGTCTGTCAGCCTCTTCATTTCCAGGTATACTGCAATGTGATGGGATCCACTGTATTACAACTTTTTTGGATTTCTGGCATAGACCATGGAGTGCTGCTCTTAGGTCAGCTAGTTCTGTGCTGTTTTTGCTCTTCAGTATTGAGACAGCTGACTTTGCATCTGTGAAGATAGCTATTTGCTTCTCTTTATTTTCCTCCATCAAGAGCATTTCTGCTGCAGTTTTCAAAGCCTCTACCTCCGCTTTGAAGTTACTTGAAAATTTTCCAGTTGCCACTGACTGTGTTTTTATCACTCCATTTTTTAAATTAAGGAGAATTCCTCCTCCTCCATTTTTAATTGAATCTTTGGCTGATCCATCTGTATATGCATGGGTCCAATTGCTGCTTGGGTAATGTTCTTTTATGTAGTTAGGGTTATTTTTCTTCTTTCGGTTTCATTCTGAGTGTTCTTTTTCTCAATACCAGGAATGTTTTCTATCATCTCAGGCAGTTGCTGCTGTCTCCAAGCTGGGAAGTTGTGTGCATTGTAAATGGGCTTGACTGTTGATATGTTAAGTATGGGATCTGCCCTAATCTTTCGTTTTGCAGTTTCTACAAAGTTGCTACGCTTCAGTCTTCCTTTTCCAAAACCATTAAACCTGTTATACATAGGGTGGTCTGTCAATCTTCTAAATTTTTCTGCTTGTTGCTGGGCTCTGCTATCTCTTCTGTCCTGCATTGGTTGTAAACAAGTGATCTTTTCTAGTTCATTAATAGGCGTTGTCTTCAGGCTTCCAGTTATGATTCGCATTCCTTGGTTTTGGACTCTACTTATTTTGTTAAAGTTTGACTTAGCTGCTGTTGCCCAAGCTGCAATGCCATATTCCAGTACTGGCCTCACCCGTCCAGTATATAACTTCTTGAGAACTTTCTCATCTGCTCCCCACGTTGTACCAGCAAGCTTTTTCATGATTGCCATTCTCTGCCTTGCTCTTGTTCGATTTTTCTCAACCTGTGTCTTCCATGTCAGGCGACGATCAAAGGTGACTCCTAGATAGTTTGGATTTTCTTCATGGCGCAATATTTTTCCATTCAATACCAGCTTAGGTTGCTGAGTTTTATTTGAGAGGGAGAACACTGTGCATGTTGTTTTCTCCTCACTTATCTTCACTAGCCATGATTTTGACCAGTCCTCTAGCGCTAATAAGGCTTGCTGTATTCTGCTGTTAGCTGTACTAATATATTCTTCAGATGTCCATATGGCTAGGTCATCTGCAAAGGAGGATGTGTGTACTCTGGCTGGAAAATTTTCCGTGATGTCATTTATATATGCTAGGAATAATGTTGGTGAAAGAACTCCTCCTTGGGGGACACCTTGCTCCAACAGCATCATTTTGCTTGTTTGTCCTTGTACTTTTGTCCTGGCAGTTCTGTTCTCAAGGTAGTGGCTGATCCATTTATACATTTTTCCACAAACATGCATTTTTTGCAGTTTTACTTTCAGTCCTTCCTTCCATACTTTATCAAATGCTTTTTCTAAATCTATCCAGACTGCTAGTGTGTGCTTTTTCTCTTGGAAGGCATCCTCTATTTCCTGAGCTATATAGGTTATTTGATCTTCAGTGGATCTGTACTTTCTGAATCCTGCTTGGTGTGGTGTTAAGAGTTTGTTTTCTTCCAGATGCCATGTTAGCCTGCCATTGATAATGCGTTCCATTAATTTTCCTACACAGCTAAGTAGACTGATAGGTCGATAGCCATTTGGTTCTTCCAGGTCTTTTCCTTTCTTTGGGACTGGTATTAGTATAGCTTCCTTCCATGCCTGTGGGACTATTCCTCTCTTCCAGCTGTTATTTAGGACTGCTAGTAGTTTCTTCTTTGCCTTGGTGCCTAGTCCTATTAGCATTTCATTTGTGATTCCATCCTTTCCTGGTGATTTCTTCTTTTTTAGGGTATTCATTGCCTGTTCCATTTCTTCCATTGTTAGATTTGCCATCATATATTCTGCTGCTGTCTCTGTATTTCTATGATGTATCTGTTTGTCTTTGATTGCTTTCTTCTTTTCGGTTGTAATATCAATGTGGTTTGCATTTGCATAGTGTTCCATTAGTGCATTTGCAGCCTTTTTTCCTGTAAGCAAGGCATTTCCTTGTTTAATTGTTATTTGTTTGTTTCTAGGTCCTTCATTGTTCATGGCTTTCACTAGTTTCCATAGTTTGTTTCCATCCCTGTCAAAATTCAGGTTTTCTGTTTTTTCCCTCCAACAATCTCTTGTTGTTTGATTTACTGTTCTTTTATATTTTGCTGAGATGGCTTTGAGAGAGATGTTCGCTTCAATTGTTTGTTCTCTCTCTGCTGTCTTCCTGGCATCTTCAACTTTGTCCTCCAAACTTTGTAGTTCTTCAGTCCAGTATGGTTTGTAATTTTTCCTCGCTCCTCTTGGAATGGACTCAGTGGCTGCCTGTATTATCGCTCTGTTTAGACTTTCCACCATTTGCTTTATGTTGCCATATCGTGTATTTATGTTTTCACAATATTTGTCTGTTAGTATGGCAAATCTGTCCCAATCTGCTCGTTTGTAATTCCAGCGGGGCAAGGGCTTTTGCTCCTGTGGAACATACTCCATATTCATTACAAGCTTGATTGGTCTGTGGTCACTACCTGCTAATTGGTCCAGCACATGGCGATCGATTTTGTGGAGGATGTCTCCTGTGCAGAAAGCTAAGTCTGGAGTAGAAGTGGTAAGCCATCTTCTGGAGTAGAAGCTCGGTGTGTCATCCGCTTTGTTGAGTAGATGGAGATTTGAGTCTATTTCCCAGTCCTCCAATTCATCTCCTCTTTTGTCAGTATCTGGGTATCCCCATCTTTCTGAACGGCTATTAAAGTCTCCGACAATAATGCAGTTTGTGTCAGTTATTTTCATGTTTGAGAGTGTAAGGTCCTTATCTGCTGGGCTATACAGATTGTAGATTCTTATTTTCACGTCCTTTATCATTATATCAACACCTATAATTTCCGTTTGGTTGTCAGAGATCACAGATACTTCGCTGCAAGGTATTGTATTTCGTGTAAGTATTAGAACTCCTCCTTTGTGTCCTTCGCGGTCGAAACGTGTGGCCTGATATCCTCTGACTGAGAATTTGCGATTGGCGTTGAGGTGTGTCTCTTGAATGCATGCCACATCTATTCTATCTTTATGAAGACGCTGTGTTAGGGAGAGTTTCTTCTTGTAAACTCCTTCGGCATTCCTACTGTAGTATGTTGAGTGTCCGGGGTATTTGGTCAAGTAGCTCTTAACCTACTCCTCTGTGCCTTGACTCCACAGCACAGGGGAAGGTGACCACCAGTAGTCATGGGTGGACCCCCTCGAGGCAGGGGGCCCGGCACTATCACCGCCTTGATGGGACTTCGCGGGATTAGCACCATAACGATTAATTTTGATTTAGTGACATCATGAATTAAGTTACGTTGCACTGCTTTGTCAAGCCTGTGGCTCAGTACATCCGATTTCGACAAGCATTTATTCGGGATGCTTTCCCTAGCCTTTGACTGTCCCCAGTCTACCTACAAGGCAGCAGGTCTGTGTGCCTCTTCGTCTGGTCCCTCTCTCTTGGCCTGTCCGACATGGGTGGCCCTACCAGTAGCTGTGCTACCGTCGGCATAGCTCTTGGGGTCATTGGGACGCGCAAGCCCCTCTACCTTGTCACGGTGGACACACGGCAGAGGGGCAGCAGAGGGTAGCCACTGTTTTTCCAGACCGCAGTTGAGAGGGTAGACAGGCCCTGTGAAGATCCAAAAGATCCAAGAGGATCTTGATTGTGGATTGACGATTATCTGCTGTGGGGTGAGTTTTGAACGAACCTTCATAGTTTAAATAGGAATATAGGAATATAATAGCTATGTCTGTGCCTGAGAACAATAATAGGAGGGATATATGCCTAGGAAGAGAGGAAGAGGAAGGCCAAAGAGAAGATGGGTGCAGGATGTGGCGGATGATCTCCATACGGATGTGTCTGAAGCGGGAAATCTTGCTTATGATCGAGAGGTTTTCCGGAAGGTTGTTATGGGAGCCAGGTTCTGCAAAGGACATACTACTGAATTAATAGACCTTTGTTCCATCTTGTTTTCTCATAATTGCTGGTGTTGTGTATCAGACTACAGTTACAGTGTTGGATGATTATCCATGCTGTGATGGAAGATCACTGGTACTGTGTTGGATGACTACCCAAGCTGTGATGGAATATCAATGGTATGTGAAGGATGATCATGTGTATGTTCATCTCCGAAACGAAATAGATGTTTCCCTCACTGAAAAAGATAAAGCTGATTCACGGCTGTCAGATCCTACCTGGCTGTCAAAGTTGTCAATTGTGGTGGATATGAATGAACTGGACTTGAAACTTCAGGGAAAGGATTACCTCGTCTGTGATCTCTACAGAACCATCAAAGGATTTCGAAGAAAGCTGTCATTGTTGGAAACACAACTGGAAGGAGAACACTTTTCTCATTTTCAATGTTTCAAAGAGTTTGGAGAGATTTTCAGATCTTGACAGATTTGAGAGTGACATCCTTCTGCTCCGGAATCCGTTTGTAACCTTAATGATGTGCCAGTTGAATTACAGTTGGAGCTCTGCTTACCTGATGTTGAGGTTCCGAAACTTAAGAAATTTGTCGCTGGTATGACATCATTGTTTGGAACAACATATGTCTGTGAGCTAACATTTTCAAAAAAGAAGTCTGTGAAGTCACCACTTCGAATGAGATTGACTGATGAACATTTGAAAGCAATTCTCTTGATTGGATGCAGCAATTCCAAACCAAACATTGATGGTACTTATGGAAGCCACACGTCAGTTTCACAAAACTCACTATCCTCTTTTGCTGCTTAGTTTGTGAGATTCGGATATGTGCACAATAGATCTGATGTAACTATCTTTTTGCTAACGTCGCCTTCTTTGATAACTTTGTTTAGTAAATAAATATAAATATGTTAGTTGTCTTTGTTTGTTTGTTTGTTTGTTAATGTGCATTGCACGCCCTTTCCATGATTAACTTAGTTTTTCGTCTTTTTCCCCAGAGCTTTCGTTCTAGCTTAAAATTATTGTTAAAGTTAGTTGCATATCCATTATAGGATGTTTTCAGTCAACACCAGCATTGTTTGCTGTTGTTGATGTCTTGGCAAGTTTATGTTCAGTAATTTACCATTGCTTTTCGAACGACCGGCACCCATAACATATCGTAAATATCAGCGCAACGTTGTCTGCTGCCAAATCTCTCACAGCTGTATTTTGAACGTGGGTTTACGGGATTACGAACCGCGTCCTTAAGGATTTCGCCACGGAGCGGGTGCAAGTATTGTACAGAATGAGTATCCGGCCCGCGCTCGTCATTTTGTCAGTTATCCGGCCCGCCGTGAAAAAAGTTTGGTGACCCCTGGTCTAAGATAAAGTTATAACATTTTGAAAACGTCTGGAAATTTGGCTTTTAAAATGTGAAAACCTGATCCTTGTCATTGGTAAAATTTGCAAGACGTGATATTATCAGGGCTTAACTTAGCACCACATCAACATGCATTCTGCCTTGATGGAAACCGAGCTTTAACTGCCAGACTATAGCATTTGGCCTAAAAGATAGCGTTACTCAGGGAGGTATTAGCCAGTCAAATGATGGCATCCACCTTTCATCTTCCCTGCGTGCTTCTAGAATATTCCATCTATTAATAAATGTGTTATCAGGATGGTTTCCGTTCACGATTTAAAAGTATTGAGAAAAGTTTTATGGACTGGGGATGTGGCTGACTGGAGACATTATGTCACAGTCAGAAAGGAGCACAGGCATTGATCACGACCGGGAATGACTTAGAGGAAGGAGAGTATCTAAAAATGGAGTGAAGACTGGCAGACGGTCAGTGTGTGTAAAACAAAAATCCATCAGCAATCGCTCAACAGGAGAAGGGCCACTGGAACTGAAGGCATTGTGTCCGCTACTCAACAGGAGAAGGGAACTGAAGGCATTGTGTCCGCTACTCAACAGGAGAAGGGAACTGAAGGCATTGTGTCCGCTACTCAACAATCCATCTAATGTTAGCCAACTCTAATAGAGGAAGAGAGAGAAGTGCCAGCAGCCAGAGAACTCCATTCATCCATCATGTGCCATGCCAATAAGAGTGGGCTGTCATGTACTGTTATGTCACTCGATTACCAGAGTCGTGGATCAGCTCCGTGTTCCTGTCTCGACCATGCCACGGGGCTTGCTTGCTTGTGTTCGTTGGCTTGAGCTCCAACGCGAAGTCCTGTATGTCGGATGAAGGCATCCTGTTGTCAAACATCAGTGTGATGTCATACCGGACCTGAGTTTTGCGTGAGTATCCGTTGTCCCACGTCTGGCTTATTGGTGTGCAGACTGGTGGTTCCTCGCCGTACAGGCAGACACTCTCCGACTTCGGAGGAATCGGCGATCCTACTGACCTTAGCCAGGACCCCGAAGGGACCTGTTGCCCAGGACGCTCGACGAGGACGCGTCAATAGGTCTTGGCCAGTATATAACCCGGCCCTGGTGCCTTGGAAACACCTCTGCGTCCCTCCACGGGGCCAAGCTACAGCCATGTGTTTACTGTTCCGTCTTCCCCTTGGTCTCTTCCCTACGATCTTGCCAGTCGTCACCAAGTTCTCCAACTCATTTCTTCTCATAGCATGCCCAAAAATTTTGACTGTCTGCGTCTCTTCCCCTAAATTTAATAACACATATTAGAACGTCTAGACGTCTACATAAATCGTGATTTGCGGGTCCACTTACGTTATAAAATGAATTTCAGAAGAGCGAGAAGTACAGAACAGTAAAATATGGAGGGAAAAACAATATCAAGTAATCGGTTCTTGTATTAACGTGATCTTGAAATAATCTTAATTTCCCCCCCCCCCCACCCCTGGAAACCCTAAAATCTCCCCCCCCCACCGGTTGAGAACCAATGCTCTATATGACTGTTTCATTCCTTATTGCGCTATATGACCGCCCACGCTTATCGGCATGGCACATGATGGATGGATGGGGGAGGGGCATTTATAGGTAGGAAATACTAAAAAGGGGGGGGGATGACGTTCTGAAAATATGGTGAAGATGTGCATGCAAGAAAAAAGGTTGAGAACCACTGAACTAACTAATTAACTAACTAACTAACTAACTAACTAACTAACTAACTAACTAACTAACTAACCAACTAACCAACTAACCAACTAACCAACTAACTAACTAACTAACCAACTAACCAACTAACTAACTAACTAACTAACTAACCAACCAACCAACCAACTAACTAACTAACTAACTAACTAACTAACTAACCAACTAACCAACTAACTAACTAACTAACTAACTAACTAACCAACTAACTAACTAACTAACTAACTAACTAACTAACTAACTAACCAACTAACAAATTAACTAACTAACTAACTAACCAACTAACCAACTAACTAACTAACTAACTAACCAACCAACTAATCAACTAACTAACTAACTAACTAACTAACTAATTAACTAACTAACTAACTAACCAACTAACTAACTAACTAACTAACCAACCAACCAATCAACTAACTAAATACCTAACTAACTAACTAACTAACTAACTAACCAACTAACTAATTAACTAACTAACTAACCAACTAACTAACCAACTAACTAACTAACTAACTAACTAACTAACTAACTAACTAACTAACCAACCAACCAACTAACTAACTAACTAACTAACTAACTAACTACAAGAAGGAGTCCTCGCGCTAGCTAGTAAATTATCATAATCGACGCCTTCTTCGGGCGAATATGGAAGAATTCCGTGCAGTTACTTTTCAATGTTTACAGTTGAACCTCTCTCCTCCGATTTTCCTTGAAAGCCAGCCTGATCTTTCGATGTTCCGTTTGTACCTTGCGGTGTCGAGGTTAAGCATAAACAGCGGGAAAGTGCCCGTTTATGGGCTTTATATATCGAGATTCCAATGGACTCTATCTCCTCTGTCCATCGTTTACATAATCAATCATCCTCTTCCCGAAAGCCAACCTACACAAGTAAATTCATTAATCTTAATCACTAAACGATCTATCCGTATCCTCTGGATTATCATAATAGGCCTTCTATAGAAATCTATGACATCATTATCTATGGGAACGTCACATGAAAACTGTGGCCCAGATTTATCCATTGTTTTGTGTACACAAACATGGATTCCCTTAAGACCATGAACCATGGACTTTGACTGTTGTTTTGTCCTCTTCACTGAACTTTGTTTTTAACTTATTTATGTCAGTTATTTTCGTTCGCGCTTGGTATCAAAGGCCTTTCGTATGTTGGTGACGATGCATCCAGGTGTGAACATGCAGCAAATCTGTATTTTTACAGATTACTGTTTACCAGTGCTTTTCTGTGACACAAAAACAGTTTACCAGTGCTTAAGGTGACACAAAAAAACAGTTTACTAGACCTTGTAAGTGACACACTTGTTTATCAGTACCGTTAGGTGACTATACACCACTGTTTACTAGAACATATGACATATACAACAGTTTACCAGTACGTTTAGATGACATACACCACTTTGTACTAGAATATGTGACACATACACTTGTTTACTAGTACTCTTAGATGACACACATCACTACTTACTAGAATATGTGACATATATTACAGTTTACCGGTGCTTTAAGGTGACACATAGGACAGTTTACTAGTCCTTTTATGTGACTCATACAAAAGTATACAGCTCGGCGCATGTGTGGTACGCATGCGCTGTGTAAGATAGAAGACGGAAGAGGTCATTGTTGTGACGTTTAGCGTTTAAGATGGCGTTGGGGTGGGTCGGGGGTTAGAACAATTTAGTTACGGGGTTGTTTTGAATAGGCATAAAATACCTAGAATGGTTAGCCGGTAGTTAGTGATTCCAAGGGGAAGACCTAGAAGCAAGTACCTGGAAGGCTTGGCCTTGTGGCATGGTCGAGACAGAAACACGGAGCTGATCCACGACTCTGGTGATCGAGTGAGATGGCAGAACATGACCGCCCACGCTTACCGGCATGGCACATGATGGATGGATGGATGGAATAGCGATTTGAATTCATGTTTGGTGTAACTAACGCTCGTAACCAACCCACATTAGTTTAGTGTTATCACAACATTGTTTCTGTTGATTAACTTTACAACCAGTTTGGGTCGGGTGGGGTATCATTAGTAATATTACTTTATGTCACAAGCCGCATGTTTATGACAGAAATTATGGGGTATAGCGTCCTGTAATGTAATCCGAATACTGAAAATAGCCCTAGTTAGATATCATATAGAATTTCAACTGTTATTTAACTATATTAAGAAATAATATATAATTATAAGATAGCGAGATATTGGATGGGAAATATCGATATTATTTACTTCTTTTTTCGACCTAGAGATTTACAGACATATTTATTGAATACATTACCTCTTCATTTGACTTTTTCGCGATAATATGCAACATGTGCAAATCAGTTTATAATTATAAGCTTTCAACAACTCTTCAAGATCACCATAAGGACTTGAACGTCATCATCATCATCGTTTGCTGTGATTCGAGCACTGGCATCGCAAACAGGCCAGATAAAAGTGGTATCGCAATTTCCGGTGTGCTTCTAGAGTGCTACGACGAAATATTATACCCCAGTGTTGCTATCAGAACAACTCACAACTGACAACTTGGTCAAGGGTCAAAACTGCGAGCATATTCTTGTAAATATGTAATTACTTATAATTGTGCTTGATGAATCACAGAACAGAATTCAAAATCTGCCACATTTAGTTAACAGAATAAGATCCCTCAAAAACATTTCTGCAGCCACAGTGGCGTCACTGGGGTTGGTGTCACCCAGTGCGGTAAACTCTTGGTGTCACCCCTCTAGACTTTCACCATGGTCTTCTTCCGAGTGTTCCTGTACCATATATAATCGCATATAGTAATGTTTGTAAAATAAGTCAAAAAGTTAATAAGGACATAAGAAAGAAAACAAATTGAACAATATAACTTCAATACTTCAGGTAAAACATAAATAAAGAACTTCGACAAACTCGGACAAAGTTAAATTTTTGTTATTTTGCTATGTCTGCTTTGTCAAATTTGCAATTTTTTTATTTTGGTGTCACCCCTTGATGGTGTCACCCGGTGCGGCCCGTACCCCCCGCACCCCCTAGTGACGCCCCTGTACAGCCAGTAACAAGATTTCGGCAACTGAAGATTAGCTTGCTCACCATCACGTGTTACGTACATTTGACCTAACAAACAACAGATTAACTGCACTGCCAGAAAATTTAAACCATCGAATACTTGAAGTGCTTTACCTTGCAAGTAATTATAGAGATAAAAACTTTGATTGATCTGGTTAATAAACTACAGCAATTTGATGCATCTCACAACAACATTACAATATCCCCTAAGACTCGGACTAGATGCAAAAGACTGACCTATCTATATGTCTCATTTAACTACATTAGCAGACATATTCAACCTATTGAACCATCTAGACTACTTGTACATCAGCAATAATCACGTTCATGGCTTTCCTGAAGCGGACATGAATGTTTTAGGTTCATTACTAACACTGGATCTCAAATCACATCAACTGACTCGAATTCCAGGAACTGTGTTATTTTTACAAGTTGTAAACATTCAATCTAGCTGGCAATAAGCTGTTCGAATTGCCTGAGTAAATGGTTGACATGACAGCCTTGAATTGTTTATACTAGACAAGAACAAACTCGATGTATTACCAGATGGGCGTTAATGTGACAAGATTACTCGTGTGATATACAACACATTCAAGGCAGACGGCTTAGTGGTCTCGAGGTATGGTGTCCGCCTCGAGTGCTGGAGGTCCCGAGTTCAGGCCCCGGTGAGGATCGGGATTCATTTAAAAAATCCACCTGGACGTCCAGTAATAAAATTTCCCCTGGTCTCTGGGTAGTGAGATCGGACGCCCGTGTGTATTGTTGCGAACGTAAAATATCCCTTGGCAGTTGGAAATCGAAAAAGAGTAGCCTAACGGCACTGCCCGGGCAAAATTTCGAGTTAAATATCTACCCAAAGTATTTCAGGATCCTCACCGATGCAACGGAGTTCGTGCAATGAGCTGAGTTTCTCCAGACTCAGGTTTGAGTTAGGAGGAAAACGGAGCACGTATGGGTTAAACCGTGTGCCGTGATGTTGATCCAACGACTAAACTAAACTAAACTAAACATTCAAGGCAAGAATCACACCATTGCTGATTTACCATCAAGATTGTTATCCTGCAGTTATTCAGAACATTCAGCACAACATATCGCAATTTAAATTTCAACATCCGAAGGAAATGGCATTCATCAACATGCAGCTCTTTGTTGTGTATAAAGAAAGTTGAATTCTGACGAACTACGAGGGTAAGTTAATAAGTAAGTCACAAATGGCTGTAGAAAAATAACTAAATATGATAACAACTTGAAACCAGTTTATTTTTTTGTACATACATTGTCCCTTTATTTCTCAACATAATTTCCACCAACATTGATGCACTTATCCCATCGCTTTATCAGTCCTCCCAAACCGGCTGCACAGAACTGCGTCGTTTGTTTTCTTTGACTTACCATCCCACAGAACTGTTGACTTACTTAATGACTAACCCTCGTAACTTTTTCTACCCAGTTATGCACCGCTGTATGGGACAAACATTTGTCAGCATAAACAGGAAACCCACCTTAGCAGGGGACATTTCGCAAGTGACGCCGAAGTTGAATGTGAAGTGAAAACGTGGTATAGAAAACAGAGCACGCAGTTCTCTACAGCCGGTTTGGGAAGACTGATAAAACGATGGGATAAGTGCATCAATGTTGGTGGATATTATGTTGAGAAACAACGGTACAGTGTATCTATAAAAATAAACTGGTTTCAAGTTGTTATCATCTTTAGTTATTTTTCTACAGCCATTTGTGACTTACTTAGACTTACTTATTAACTTACCCTCGTACAATCAAATTTCAGACTTCATTCAAATCCCTCAGATAACCAGAAATGTCAGATATAAATCAAATCTCATGGATCTGCTACCACCATTCCTTCAATTGAATATGTCCAAGTTCTCGTTCCAATCATACAACGTTACTATATGTGGACATTGGTGATAATGAAAGCAATAAGATTCCGGCCATCATTAACAAAGTTGTCATCTACGTCATTTTTATCTTTAAAGCAGTGAATAACAAGAGGACATCTTTGCCAAACAATCCATCAATAATTGTACCGGATCGTGTTGCCCTGATGGTTCGGATAATATGATCAAGAAGTTGAACAATCGGGTATATGAACTGAAATCCAAAGCCAACTTGTACTAAAAACTAGATTCAAAAACTGCCATTGATGAAAGTGGCATAACTCGCTCTACAAAGGTTGAACATATCTCGGAATCGCCTCGCCAACAGTCTTCAAAGAGTGACAAAATATACACAATAGATTTGTCTTATAATAATCTAGAGGACATGTCTGCAGATCTGGTTAAATTGAAGGACTTACAGAAGAAACTATACAACACAAACGGTTACACATGGATCCTATTCGAACACTGTATTTTCTTGTGTGGAATACATCTACCCCAATTCCAACAACCACGTCAAGATCATAAACGTGGAACAATTAACCATTAGATATTGTTGATAGTTTCTCGGATATTATTGTCATGACTAATGTTCACTGATGCGAATTATTAATTTTTGCATAAGTATTTAAATTTATTGGTTATATATATATATATATATATATATATATATATATATATATATATATATATATATATATATATATATATATATATATATATATATATATATATATATATATATATATATATATATGGACTCTTCTGTCCATTGTGGAATCGTTCCACACAGGCATGAAGGGTATAATCAAGTTTGATGGTGCAACATTCTGAAGGGTTTGAAATCAAGAGTGGAGTTAAGCAATGTTGTGTACTAGCTACCACCCTCTTTGGAATATACTTTTCACTTCTACTGAAATATGCCTTTCGTGATCAGGATGGTGGTATATACATTCACTCACGCTCAGATGGCGGCCTCTACAATGCTCAGAGATTGAAGGCCAAGACCAAAATTAGGAGGGTACTGATCAGAGAGTTGCTTTTTGCAGATGATGCTGCAGTTACGACCCACTCTGAGGAAGAATTGCTATGTCTACTACCTGCATTATCCAATGCTTGTTCTGAATTTGGTTTAACAATTAGCAAAAAGAAGACGCAGATTATGTCACAATGTGCACATGGGGTACCATCAATCTTTATTGACGACGCCGAACTAGAGATGGTAGACCATTTTACATATCTAGGATCAGTGGTAAATAGCAAATTATCCATAGATCAGGAAATCAACATCCGGATCGGTAAGGCAGCAACAACAATGAACAGGTTAAGAAAAAGAGTCTGGGAGAACAGGAAGCTTACTGCCAAAACAATAGTCCTTGTATATCAAGCCTGTGTCCTTAGTACTCTTCTTTATGGCAGTGAAACCTGGACATCTTACTCTCGCCAAGAGAAACGTTTAAACAGCTTTCATATGCGGTGTCTGCGAAGAATTCTTGGTATTAAGTGGCAAGACAAAATCACAAATACTGAAGTATTGAAAAAATCAGGTTGTGTGACGGTTTATTCCATGCTCAGTCTGCGTAGACTTAGATGGATAGGACATCTTAGGAGGATGAATGATGGTAGAATACCAAAGGATATCGTTTTTGGTGAATTACAGATGGGTAAGAGATCTCAGGGTCGGCCTCTACTACGATACAAAGATGTGTGTAAGCGGGACATGATTGATACAGGCATTGCTAATGCACATTGGGAGCAAGTCGCCGCTGAACGTGTTTCATGGAGGGCAAAGATCAGAAATGGAATAAAGACAAAGGAGAACATTATTGCAGATAAGTCACACACACACACACACACACACACACACACACACATATATATATATATATATATATATATATATATATATATATATATATATATATATATATATATATATATATATATATATATATATATATATATATATATATATATATTGTCAGGGTCTTAAACTTGGCTCGCTAACCTAACACATGTGAGACAGTACAAGTACAACGTGATTTGACTTAAGACTCAACGACACAACGTTCAATGGATTTATTTACAGATCATATACAATTACGATGATCACTACAAGATATACTTGATACTTCACGACACTTACATATACAATACAGCTCATAGTCTTTCTCTCAAGATGTCCAGACACTCGACTTTCAAGCACAGAAACCATACAACGCCTTTCTCTCATCATGCGTCCGGTCGAGTCGAAGTCCCAGAGCTGTCTGTCTATAGCTCGCAACTTGCCTCCCACCTGAAGTGGCTTCACGAGGCATGCGTGCGTCTTGCGTCGTCCTTGCCTGACCGCTGGCCACTTCGTCAGCCAGCAACCTTGCAGGCAGTTGACTACTACACGCCTGGCGGCGTAACGAAGTTACGTCATCCCTACTGGGGACTAAGTCGCCTGGCGGGCGTAACGATGTCCCTGCATCACTGCACTATACCAGACTCTGACATATATATATATGATATATATATATATATATGAGAGCCATGAACGCCTACGCCAGCCGGCACGGCACTTGATGATGATGATATATATATATATATATATAAGTATTTTTTCTTGTGATATATTATCTTACCTTATTTTATTATACTATAATCTGAAATTTGCTATTTAATATTTTTCCTTTTTCCCGATGTGAAAAATTTTCCTCAGACGTTTACATGTAAAATTATATTTTTTTGGTCATTCCACACTACGGTGATATTTATTTTCTTTACTTTTTACTATATTTAATATTACAGCTGTTAGTATTTATGATTTCATAGATATTGCATGCACACTGCATTATTTATTTTTATTTTCGGCTATGATAAAGATCAATACTTGATATTCATTTTCGTTGATGGTATATTATTAACAATGATGAAAATTACAATACCCAGTAATTGACATTTAACAAACATTGCTGTAGAGCAGGGGGTCACCAAACTACGGCCCGCGACGTCATTTCATCCGGCCCGCCGTCGGTACTCGAACTTGCTTGATATAACTATGAAACACGAGACGTTGTGATACAATTTAAATGTAAATATTATGTTTAGAATAATAGGAGATCTTCACACGTGCGGAGACCTCCTGGCTGCACTAGGTTGTTTATTTAGGTGGCCCTATTTATAAATTTTGCGGAACCTTATTATGAGATATATTCTATTACCAAATGAAGCCGCCTGCCGCGACTCTACAAGAGTATGGAGTAGCATATCCCTTGATACCCTGGTAAAAAATGTATAGGATGCTGGGATGTTGTGTTGGCGTGCCTATAACAGCCCAGTAAAGCCATGTTCCCGCCTCTTTGGCCTTGGGAACAACTTAGGCCGAAGAGATGCTGATGTCTAATTTTCAGCAGAGGGTTTGAACTTAAACCCCTGAGCCACTACCAAGTAGATGGGCGAACATGCCCCAGGCACGGCCGAGCGTAGCCACTGTTTTTCCAGACCGCAGTTGAGAGGGTAGACAGGCCCTGTGAAGATCCAAAAGATCCAAGAGGATCTTGATTGTGGATTGACGATTATCTGCTGTGGGGTGAGTTTTGAACGAACCTTCATAGTTTAAATAGGAATATAGGAATATAATAGCTATGTCTGTGCCTGAGAACAATAATGGAGGGATATATGCCTGGGAAGAGAGGAAGAGGAAAGGCCAAAGAGAAGATGGGTGCAGGATGTGGCGGATGATCTCCAGATGGATGTATCTGAAGCGGGAAATCTTGCTTATGATCGAGAGGTTTTCCGGAAGGTTGTTATGGGAGCGAGGTTCTGCAAAGGACATGCTACTGAATGAATGACCTTTGTTCCATCTTGTTGTCTGATAATTGCTGGTGTTGTGTATCAGACTACAGTTACAGTGTTGGATGATTATCCATGCTGTGATGAGGATCACTGGTACTGTGTTGGATGACTACCCATGCTGTGATGGAATATCACTAGTACTGTGTTGGATGACTACCCAAGCTGTGATGGAATATCAATGGTACCGTGAAGGATGCTCATGTGTATGTTTATTCATGGGGATGCCTATTTTGTCATTGCATCTAATCATGAATTTTATATATTAGGGCATTGGCATTATTAATCAGATGTTGTTGTATCTTTATAATTACATTATTCTGATTCCCTGTACACTGACCTGAATTTCTTCTGATATCTCTAAATCGTTGTTTTTTCTTGTTAGCCGTAGAGATAGAATGAGATTCTCTTTGTCTTCTTATTCCTCTCTTCTTCTACGGCCCATGAACAGTCGGCGTTGTGCTATTATCTCTATCATCTCTGTGCGGTTACACAAAGGTACCTATAAACTGTATATGTACCTTTGATGAGCTGTAGCTTCACCAGTGACCCCTAGTCCTCTGCTTTTCTTGTGTTTCAATAGGATTTTAATTATGTTTCTAATGTAATGTCTTTTTCATTTTCAGATCCCGTGTACTTCACCCTTAATTATGGCTAGTAGGAAAAGAAAAGTGGACGCCGAGTGAGGAGTAAAGTACTTCTTTGTGGAAACAAAGGACCAGAAAACCAGCTGCGTAATATGCAGCGAAAGTGTTGCCGTTTTGAAAGAGTACAATCTTCGGCGTCACTACGAAACAAAACATCCATCAACATATTAAAAGTTTTCTGGAAAATTACGCTCTGGGAAATATGAGACCATTAAACGTGGTTTTGAAACGCAAAGAAATCTCTTCACGAGAAAATTTGCTGAAAATGAATCTGTCACTCGTACAAGTTACAAAACAGTGCATAAGATGGCAGAACGAGGAAAACCGTTTACTGATGGCAACGTCATTAAAGAGTGTGTGTGATCGAAGCAGCAAATGACTTGTGTCCTGAGAAAGCCGATTTGTTTGGAACTATCAGCCTTTCGGCAAGTTCAGTTGTGCGGAGAACAGAAGAACTTGGAGAGAACATAGTGCTACAGATACGCGAGAAAGCTAGGAACTTGTTGTAGTATTCTCTGGCGCTGGATGAGTCTATTGATCTCTCGAGTACGTCACAACTTCTCGTGTTCATTTGTGGTGTCAATTTGGACTTTCAGATAACGGAAGAGTTGGCGTCCGTTTGCAGCATGCACGGAACAACAAATGGGAAAGTCATTTTCGTGGAAGTGCAAACAATTTTCCAAGACTATAACCTTCAGTGGAATCAGCTTCGAGGTGTTACAGTTGATGAGGGAAAAAAACATGACTGGAGTGAGGAAGGGTCTGTTGGGGCAGATCAGGACTCATTTGGAAGATTTGCAAATTCCGGGCGCTCTGTTCATACACTGCATCGTACATCAGCAAGTACTCTGTGGGAAAGATTTAGATATTTCTTGTGTACTGAAACCAGTAGTTTCTGCTGTGAACTTCATTCGGGAACATACACTCATTCACCGTCAGTTCTACACTTTTCTCGAAGAAATTGATTCTGAATTCTGTGACTTGCCTTATCACATGTCAGTCAGGTGGCTCAGCTGCGGTAAAGTCCTGCTTCGTTTTTACAAGCTCCGAAACGAAATAGATGTTTTCCTCACTGAAAAAGATAAAGCTGATTCACAGCTGTCAGATCCTACCTGGCTGTCAAAGTTGTCAATTTTGGTCGATACGAATGAACTGAACTTGAAACTTCAGGGAAAGGATTACCTCGTCTGTGATCTCTACAGAACCATCAAAGGATTTCGAAGAAAGCTGTCATTGTTGGAAGCACAACTGGAAGGAGAAAACCTTTCTAATTTTCACTATTTCAAAGAGTTTGGAGAGATTTTCAGATCTTGACAGATTTGAGAGTGACATCCTTCTGTTCCAGAATCCGTTTGATTGTAACCTTAATGGTGTGCCAGTTGAATTACAGTTGGAGCTCATTGAGAAGGAAGTACCGCTGCTTACCTGATGTTGAGTTTCCGAAACTTAAGAAATTAACCGCTGGTATGACATCATTGTTTGGAACAACATATGTCTGTGAGCTAACATTTTCAAAAAGGAAGTCTGTGAAGTCACCACATCGAATGAGATTGACTGATGAACATTTGAAAGCAATTCTCTTGATTGGATGCAGCAATTCCAAACCAAACATTGATGGTATTTTGAAAGCCACACGTCAGTTTCACAAAACTCACTATCCTCTTTTGCTGCTTAGTTTGTGAGATTCGGATATGTGCACAATATGTCTGATGTAACTATCGTTTTGCTAACGTCGCCTTCCTTGACAAGTTTGTTTAGTAAATAAATATAAATATGTTGCTTGTCTTTGTTTGTTTGTTTGTTTGTTTGTTTGTTTATATGCATTGCACGCCCTTTCCATGATTAACTTAGTTTTTCGTCTTTTTCCCAGAGCTTTCGTTCTAGCTTAAAATTATTGTTAAAGTTAGTTGCATATCCTTTACAGGACGTTTTCAGTGAACATCAGCATTGTTTGCTGTTGTTGATGTCTTGGCAAGTTTATGTTCAGTAGTTTACCATTGCTTTTCGAACGATCGGCACCCATAACATAGCATAAAAACCAGCGCAACGTTGTCTGCTGCCAAATCGCTCGCAGCTGTATTTCGAACGTGGGTATACGGGATTACGAACCGCGTCCGTAAGACCTTCGCCACGGAGCCCGGCGCAAGTATTGTACAGAATGACTATCCGGCCCGCGCTCCTAATTTTGTCAGTTATCCGGCCCGCGCTCGTCATTTTGTCAGTTATCCGGCCCGTGCTCGTCATTTTGTCAGTTATCCGGCCCGTGCTCGTCATTTTGTCAGTTATCTGGCCCGCGCTCGTCATTTTGTCAGTTATCCTGCCCGCCGTGAAAAAAGTTTGGTGACGCCTGTTCTAAGGCATTGATCATTTCTACTGTGATGTTATCATTGTTATCTGTACCCTGGGTCTTGCCGGTTTTCATTTGGTTAAAAGCATTCTGAACTCCCATCTTTAAAATTGCTGGTCCTTCATTATTATTCCGATGATCATATTGTTCTTCTCTTGTATCATCATAAAGGTCTTTCACATAACCTGACCACGCATGTAAAATCTGATCTTTTTCTATTATGATTTTGCCATCTTTGGTTTTTAGGTAACCCGTTGATGTGTGTGTTCTTTTGTTAGTTTTTTTTCTTTTCTTTTTCCCGCGTTTCCATCCTGTTTCTGGATATTGCGGTCAACACCAGCATCTTTCAGCTGTATGTTGATTCCTAGGCTAGATTACGCTCATCAGCACGCCACGACTTTCTGAGCGACCGGCTCCATACTCTCGTAAGTCACTGGTGCGACTCGAACCCCTTCAAGTTCTCGTGCGCTCACGTCAACCACGAGAGTATTCGGGGTTACGGAGAAAGCTGCTAATTGTTAGTAATGCCATTAATTCTTTTGAGCATTAATTTGGTATTCCGGGTGTTGTGTTGGTGTTCAATTTCCTTGCAATTTTCCTCAAGTCATGTTTCTTTTGCCTCTTTGCATAGCTTCCTAATTTTCCTATGAATCTCTTCATATGTTTCCTTGTTATTTTTGTTATTTCTTCTTATTTCCATGAGTTTTAAGATGTTTTCCGTCATCCATTTCTTGCGTCCTATTATCTTTATTTTTGGGATGGATTTTTCTGCAGCTTGGTTGACTGATTTCTTTAACATTTCCCATTGGTCACTGACGTCTTGAAATAATATTTCCATATCGGACAATGCATCGAATCTGTTTTGTTTTTACCTCTACGTTGAATTTATCTTTTATTTCTTCACTCTTCAGTGCTTGTAGATCAAATTTTGTGTTTCTTTGTGAATATTTGACTTTCTTTAATGTTATATGTAAATTGCTTAAGATTAATCTATGGTCTCTGTAGCAGTTTGCGCTTGGTATAGTTTTTGCGACTTTTAAGACATTTCGAAATCTTCTGTTGATGAGGATGTACTCAATCTGATTTCTAATCTTATGATCAGGACTCCTCTATGTCCATAATTTCCTTGGGTGCTGTTGAAACCAGGTGTTTCCAATAATCAAATCTTGCTCTTTTGCCCACTGTACAACCTCTTTCATTTTGTTCCCCTAGTCCATACTTGCCCACTATGCATCCGTCCTGTTGATTTCCAACTTTCGCATTCAAGTCACCCATTATGATAGTTACTTCAGAATTCTTGCATTTCTTGAAGGCTTTCTCTAATCACTATAAAATTCATCGATGCTGTCATCACTACTGTCTGCTGTTGGTGCATAAACTTGTATGACGTTGACATCAAAAGGTCTTCCACTCAACTTCACCAGTAACACTCTGTCTGATACAGTCCAATATCTTTTGATCGATTTTTCTCACTCTGTATCCATTATAATTGCTACTCCTCGCTGTTGTTTCTCTCCATCACAATAGATTATTCTATATTCCTCAGATGTCATAATACCCATTCCTGTCCATCTGGTCTCACGTACACCTAAAAGGTTAATATTTAATCTTCTCATTTCATTCTTAATGTTATCAAATTTCCCATCCCCACTCATAGTTCTTACATTCCAAGTTCCTACTTTCAATGTTGATATTCTTTTGCACTCAGTCTCCTGACGACGGTCTGGAGTCACCTGGTGCACATGACTACCCCTACCGGGCGAGGCTGCTCCTTGGGAGCACCCATTTACGCCGTTTCTCTGATTATCGATAAGACTTCAGTACATGATATTCTTGGCATCTGTAAAGAAGGTAGTTTGCCATTGCTTTCCTTCCTAGCAGTGACAATACTGGTCGATGACCGTAGCCAATGTCTCCCAAAAAAGAGATCATCTGCCTTCCGTCGTGAAGCTGGAGACCATAACCTACAACTATCTGTCGGCTGCTCTTCAACTTCATCCACCACCTGCACCCATGGCTTCAAGTAACCCTGAAGAGAAAGAGAGAGAGAGTGAGAGAGAGAGAGAGAGAGAGAGAGCGAGAGAGAGAGAGAGAGAGAGAGAGAGAGAGAGAGAGAGAGAGAGAGAGAGAGAGAGAGAGAGAGAGAGCTATTTGTTCAAATTGAATGAAATTTACAAACATAAATGACATTACCATTAAACGTATTTATCAACATAAACCCCATAAACTTCCAAGGTCTTTCGCCGTTAATGTAAGTAAATTTTCTTTCAATTGTGGGTGGCCTTAAGAGGCCAGTAAAAAAATGTTGTTTCCCCACAGAGGGGAAAGCCAAATACGAATTCGAAGAAATTTGTCATTAAAAGTACAGTTTTAAGAATTGAACATAAACGTAGAATTGAAAAAGTTGATAATAAAATGTAAGTAAAAAAAGATTAAACAAATGTTGTTTAAAAACTTTAAAAGCTTTCTGCTCATGGTTGCAAACATTGGCTGCGGTATTAACTACTTTATTTCTCAACTAAAAATAAAAGACTTCGATGTTAGTTAGAGGTATTGTAGCTAGGTATACCATTTTCTTTTTCAAGTTCTAGTAACCTCCCTTGTAACAATATTAGATGTTTATGTCCCCCTACCAAGCGCTTACTGCTACTGCAACCATAGATTAATTAATCTTAGGCATTTTACATATAAATTTAAATAAAGTCAAATATACAAATAGAAACGCAAAATTTGATCTACAGGCTCTGAAGAGTGAGGAGATAAAAGATAAATTCAACGTAGATGTAAAGAACAGATTCGATGCATTGTCCGATATGGCAATGCAATATTATTTCAAGACGTCAGTGACCAATTGAAAATATAAAAGAAATCAGTCAAGAAGCTGCACTAACAACAATAATAATCCCAAAAATAAAGATAATATAGCGCAAGATATGGATGATGGAAGACATCTTAAAACTCATGGAAATAAGAAGAAATAACAAAAATAACAAGGAAATATACGAAGAGATTCACAGGAAAATTAGGAAGCTACTGCTATGCAAAGAGGCAAAAGAAACATGGCTTGAGGAAAATTGCAAGGAAATTGAAAACCAACACAACACCCGGAATACCAAATTAATGCACACAAGAATTAATGACATCATTAACATAAGAACAGACACATCAACAGGTTGCCTAAAAACCAAAGATGGCAAAATCGTAATAGAAAAAGATCAGATTTTACATGCGTGGTCTGATTATGTGAAAGACCTTTATGATGATACAAGACAAGAACAATATGATCATCAGAATAATAATGAAGGACCATCAATTTTGTTTGTCGGGGTGTTTTTCTTTTAGATATCTAGCAATTCCTCTGAGCCGGCTCCTTGGCGACGGTGTTAATGATTTTCTCTGTAATCCCGTATATCCACGTGTGGGGAAACAGCTGCGCGAGATTCGGTAGGGAATCGGGTCGCGTTGGTTACTTACAGGGGTATCTGAGAATGTCGCTCAGTAAGCAATGCAAAATACTGTGCATAATCTTGCAAAGACATCAACAACAGCGGGAAAATGCTGTTGTTGACAGCGATGTAAATAGGATATGCGAAAAAAAATAAAATTCCGCAGAATGCTTGAACATAAGTGTAGTGATCAATCAAGGCATTACTATCATGTTATTATGATATTTGAAATATTCTCTAAGCAAACGTAATTGCACCAGCATTTAGCAGAGAGAGAGAGAGAGAGAGAGAGAGAGAGAGAGAGAGAGAGAGAGAGAGAGAGAGAGGGAGAGAGAGAGAGAGAGAGAGAGAGAGAGAGAGAGAGAGAGAGAGAGAGGCTCTGTGGCGAAGTGGTCAAGCCGTTTGGCTCGTGCTCCGAAGGTTGTGGGTTCGATTCCGGGCGAGACCCTTCGGTTTACTAGTTAAATGTTTCGGAGACTCCTGTGGGTCGTCGCTAAAAGCTACGGAGGTCGTGCGGAAAGAGACCGAGCCATATGGGATCAAACCCGGTGCAATTAAGTCGACCCTGTCGACTTTCAAGCGACTTTTTTAGAGAGAGAGAGAGAGAAAAGAGAGAGAGAGAGAGAGAGAGAGAGAGAGAGAGAGAGAGAGAGAGAGAGAGAGAGAGAGAGAGAGAGGAGGGAAGAAGAGTGGGGGGGGGAAACTATTTATAATATTTGTCAACATAAGCCCCATTAGCTTGCACGGCCTTTCGCCAGTGCGAAAATAAGTGAATGCAGGCCTTGATTGTGCCAGACCAGGTTTTGTCCTACTCACTTCGCCTATTAATCGTCATCTCCCTCATTCCTATCATCTAGACTAGGGGTCACCAAACTGCGCCCCGCGGGCAGGATCCGGCCCGCGACGTCATTTCATCCGGCCCGCCGTCGTTACTCGAACTTGCTTGATATAACTATGAAACACGAGACGTTGTGATACAATTTAAATGTAAATATTATGTTTAGAATAATAGGAGATCTTCACACGTGCGGGGACCTCCTAGTTGCACTAGGTTGTTTATTTAGGTGGCCCTATTTATAAATTTCGCGAACCTTATTATAAGATATATTCTATTACCAAATGAAGCCGCCTGCCGCGACTCTACAAGAGTATGGAGTAGCATATCCCTTGATACCCTGGTAAAAAATGTATAGGATGCTGGGATGTTGTGTTGGCGTGCCTATAACAGCCCAGTAAAGCCATGTTCCCGCCTCTTTGGCCTTGGGAACAACTTAAGGCCGAAGAGATGCTGATGTCTAATTTCAGCAGAGGGTTTGAACTTGAACCCCTGAGCCAGCTACCAAGGTAGATGGGCGAACATGCCCCAGGCACGGCCGAGCGTAGCCACTGTTTATCCAGACCGCAGTTGAGAGGGTAGACAGGCCCTGTGAAGATCAAAAAGATCCAAGAGGATCTTGATTGTGGATTGACGATTATCTGCTGTGGGGTGAGTTTTGAACGAACCTTCATAGTTTAAATAGGAATATAGGAATATAATAGCTATGTCTGTGCCTGAGAACAATAATGGAGGGATATATGCCTGGGAAGAGAGGAAGAGGAAAGCCAAAGAGAAGATGGGTGCAGGATGTGGCGGATGATCTCCAGATGGATGTATCTGAAGCGGGAAATCTTGCTTATGATCGAGAAGTTTTCCGGAAGGTTGTTATGGGAGCGAGGTTCTGATAAGGACATGCTACTGAATGAATGACCTTTGTTCCTTCTTGTTGTCTGATAATTGCTGGTGTTATGTATCAGACTACAGTTACAGTGTTGGATGATTATCCATGCTGTGATGAGGATCACTGGTACTGTGTTGGATGACTACCCATGCTGTGATGGAAAATCACTAGTACTGTGTTGGATGACTACCCAAGCTGTGATGGAATATTAGTGGTACTGTGAAGGATGATCATGTGTATGTTTATTCATGGGGATGCCTATTTTGTCATTGCATTTAATCATGAATTTTATATATTAGGGCATTGGCATTATTAATCAGATGTTGTTGTATCTTTATAATTACATTATTCTGATTCCCTGTACACTGACCTGAATTTCTTCTGATATCTCTAAATCGTTGTTTTTTCTTGTTAGCCGTAGAGATAGAATGAGATTCTCTTTGTCTTCTTATTCCTCTCTTCTTCTACGGCCCATGAACAGTCGGCGTTGTACTATTATCTCTATCATCTCTGTGCGGTTATACAAAGGTACCTATAAACTGAATATGTACCTTTAATAAGCTGTAGCTTCATCAGTGACCCCTAGTCCTTTGCTTTTCTTGTGTTTCAATTGGATTTAATTATATTTCTAATGTAATGTATTTTTCATTTTCAGATCCCGTGTACTTCACCCTTAATTATGGCTAGTAGGAAAAGATAAGTGGACGCCGAGTGAGGAGTAAAGTACTTCTTTGTGGAAACAAAGGACGAACGAACGAACGAACAAACGAACAAACTTTATTTTAAAAGGGTAACAAACTGGGCACGCAGGCCCGTCTTATATTCGGCCTTTTCAATCACTCATCTTTCATTCATCAAATGTGCATGTTACATTAACATAGGGGAAAAAAACATTGTCAAATGGAATTTGTAAGCATAAACAATGCATATTATGCATGATACATTCACATGAGAAAACAAAAAAAAAAAAACATTGTCAAATGAAAGTCGTAAACATAAACAGTGCATGTTGCAATGTTGTGAGACACATCCACCATCCACCCTCATATCCCGCAGCCACCAACACATCCCCCACCCACCAAACCTTCCCCACCCACACATACCTCCACGCACTCACACAGAACCAGGCAAACATACATGCCGCCACCCACCCACTGATCCCCCACGCACACACATTTCCCCACCCACTCACATTTCCCCACCCACACACACATCCTCACACACTAAGAAGAAGATAGATAGATAGATAGATAGATAGATAGATAGGTAGGTAGGTAGGTAGGTAGATAGATAGATAGATAGATAGATAGATAGATAGATAGATAGATAGATAGATAGATAGATAGATAGATAGATAGATAGATAGATAGATAGATAGATAGATAGAACAAACTTTATTTTAAAAGGGTAGCAAATTGGGCACGCAGGCCCGTCTTACACTCGGCCCTTTCAATCACTCATCTTCCATTCATTAAATGTGCATGTTACATTAACATAGGGGGAAAAACATTGTCAAATGGATTTTGTAAGCATAAACAATGCATATTACGCATGATACATTCACATGAGAAAACACAACAAAAAACATTATCAAATGAAAGTTGTAAACATAAACAGTGCATATTGCAATGTTGTGAGACACATACCCCATCCACCCTCATATCCCGCAGCCACCAACACATCCCCCACCCACCAAACCTCCCCCACCCACCCACACATACCTCCACGCACTCACACAGAACCAGGCGAACATACATGCCGCCTACACACCCACTGATCCCCCACCAACACACATTTCCCCAAGAAGAAGAAGAAGAAGAAGAAGAAGAAGAAGAAGAAGAAGAAGAAGAAGAAGAAGAAGAAGAAGAAGAAGAAGAAGAAGAAGAAGAAGAAGAAGAAGAAGAAGAAGAAGAAGAAGAAGAAGAAGAAGAAGAAGAAGAAGAAGAAGAAGAGAAGAAGAAGAAGAAGAAGAAGAAGAAGAAGAAGAAGAAGAAGAAGAAGAAGAAGAAGAAGAAGAAGAAGAAGAAGAAGAAGAAGAAGAAGAAGAAGAAGAAGAAGAAGAAGAAGAAGAAGAAGAAGAAGAAGAAGAAGAAGAAGAAGAAGAAGAAGAAGGAGGAGGAGGAGGAGGAGAAGAGGAGGAGGAGGAGAGAAGAAGAAGAAGAAGAAGAAGAAGAAGAAGAAGAAGAAGAAGAAGAAGAAGAAGAAGAAGAAGAAGAAGAAGAAGAAGAAGAAGAAGAAGAAGAAGAAGAAGAAGAAGAAGAAGAAGAAGAAGAAGAAGAAGAAGAAGAAGAAGAAGAAGAAGAAGAAGAAGAAGAAGAAGAAGAAGAAGAAGAAGAAGAAGAAGAAGAAGAAGAAGAAGAAGAAGAAGAAGAAGAAACCACACACACATACCCCCGCCAACCCACACATCCCGCACCTATCCACACACATATCCCGCACTCTCACAATTTTCCCCACCCACCCACACACACATCAGCCAACCTACACCCACTCACCCACCCAATATTCGCCACCTCTCAACTACACATCCCCACCTATACACACATCCCCACCCATAAACACATCTCCCCACCTGCCCACACATATCCCCCACCCATAACCCAAAAACACACACCTCCCACCCACACACACCCCGCCACCCACATATACCCCACCCACACACATCCGCCGCTCACACACATCTTCTCACAACTACACACCTCCCCCACCCATACACTCATCTCTCACACACATCCACCCACTCACGTACTCATCCATCAACCACTCACACCCACACATCACCCACGCGCCCATCAACACATGCATCTCTCATCTACCCTCCCACCCACACACACCCCAACCACCCAGCCAAACACACATCCCCCATCCTCGCATACATCCTTCAATCACCTGCACATCCCACACCTCCCCCACCTCTCACACATCTCCCCTCCCACACAAAACTCCACCCATAAACACATTCCCCCCACACACACATCCCCCACATACATTCCCCATACACATCCCCGCCACACATCTCCCCACCCACTCACACATCCTCCACCTACAAACATCCTCACCACCCACACATACATCCTCCACCCACTCACATTTACCCCATCCACACTCACACACTCCCACCCACACAGACATATCCCATTCACAGACACCCCCACACTCATCCCCCACACCGATTACACACCCATCCCCCAACCCACACAATCTCCTACACACCCATTCACCCACCCAAACACACATTCCCTACCCACACCCCCTCCCAACCCACCAACACCCACATACTTCCAACTATCCTCTCAAATATCCCCCCCCCCCCAACACACACACATATCCCTCACACACACACATACATCCACCACCGACTACACATCCCTTCACACATCCACACATCACCCATTAACCCATACACATCCCCCACACACAACCCCTCCACACATACATTCCCCACACCCCCCCCACACACACACATATCCCTCACATACACACCCATACACACATCCTCACATCTAGACACATACATGATGCCTCACATGATCACTGAAACTAATAAGAACAAACTCCCACACTTTACACACAATTGAGACACTGACGATTGTCGTGAGAATTCTCGCAATTGCAAGAAGTGGAGAAAAAATTGTACATATACATTATGTAGCGTAAAAATTAGTGATGCAATTCAACTCTCTCTTTTTCTCTCTCTCTCTCTCTCTCTCTCTCTCTCTCTCTCTCTCTCTCTCTCTCTCTCTCTCTCTCTCTCTCTCTCTCTCTCTCTCTCTCTCTCTCTCTCTCTCTCTCTCTCTCCCACTCACTAACTCTCTCACTCACATCACAGTAATGTTATATTATACATGATAAAATCAAGTGGCATACAAAATGATAAGATGAGAATAAACAAAAAAAAATATGGAATGGCATGTTACAGGTACAATCAAGTGGCATACAAAACGATACCTCGTAATATGAAAGATGAGAATACATAAAAATATGGAATAGCATGTTACATGACATAGCGTGGGCTCAACTCTACTCTCTCTCTCTCTCTCTCTCTCTCTCTCTCTCTCTCTCTCTCTCTCTCTCTCTCTCTCTCTCTCTCTCTCTCTTTCCATACACACACTCTCACACTCAATTCACTCTTCTCGCTCTCTCTCACTCACACTCACTAACTCTCTCACTTACTTTACAGTAATTTACATGAATTCATTTTATGCATGTTAAATCAAGTGCATCAAAATGATAATATGAAAATGAGAATACACAAAACATATGGAACAGCATGTTAGATGACATGCAGTGCGCTCAACTCTCTCTCTCTCTCTCTCTCTCTCTCTCTCTCTCTCTCTCTCTCTCTCTCTCTCTCTCTCTCTCTTTCTCTCTCACACACATGTACATACACACACCCACACACAACATACACACGCAAATACACACATATACCCACGCACATACACACCTACACACATCCATATACTTACGCACACGTACTCACATAACACCCGAATATACACTCCCTCGCATACACTGCATGCATGCACACTTACACACACAAAGATATACAATACATACACGAAGCACACACACACACACACACATACTCATCCATACACACATATACACACGCACATGCATATAAACGCATATGAACACATGAACGCACACCTTAACACACGTGCATACATACACACAGAGGCACACACAGATACACACATGTACACACACATATACACCCATACACACATCCAGACATGCACACACATACATCACACTTTCTCATGCACTCTCTCATTCACCCACGCTCTCTCTTTTACACACTCACTCGCTCTCACACTCACTCATTCGCGCACATACACGCATACCCACAAATTCTCTCTCACTCACTCACGCTCCCTTACTCACTCATTTACTCGCTGACTCTCTAACTCACACTCACTCACTAACTTTCACACTCTATCACACAGACAGGCAGACACACAACACACCCACTCTCTCAGATTCACTCATTCTCTAACTAAATCTCTCACACATATGTCCACACACACTCACTCACTTTTACACTCACTCAGGCACACGCGCATGCATACTCTCTCACTCTCACTCATACTAATTCTTCCACTCACACTCTTTCTCACTCACTCTCTCACCCACTGTCTCGCTCACACACATACAGTGAAGAATGATAGTGGAAAAATGATACTAGTAGGTGACTTATGGAGGCATATAGTCGGTATGAAGTAAGTATTGAAAGAGTTTTCGGTTGAATGTGTAGGGACTCATTGGTGTTTTCAGTTCTGGTGGAAGGCTATTCCACAAGTGAGCACCAGAATATGCGAAACAAGTTTTGTATAAGTCCAATCTAGGCTTAGGAAGCTGTAATAAATTTAAGCGCTTACTGTTCATTGCATTAGATTGAATTAACGGTAGAAGATACTCTGGGGTATTTTCAGATATAATTTTATTCACTAATTTGGCTTTGTTAAAAAGGAAGCGCTTTCGAAGTGGTAGAAGTCTTAGATGGCTGTATAATTTATTACTTTCAACGTGCTTTATGCTAGAAACTAGACGTATAGCGCGGTTTTGAAGCGAACACAATCGTTTCATATTAGATTTAGGGCAACCATCCCAGACTGTGGAACAATAATCGAGAGGTGATTGGATATAGGATGCATAGAATATTTTTCGTGTGCTTTCATCCAAAAAGTGCTGAATTTTAGCAAGTTGGTAAACTTTTTGTGCTATTCTCTTGGTAAGGACGTGAACATGAGGGCTCCAGTTTAAATGTCTGTCAATTAAAAGACCTAATGTTTTATGTTCATTTACATTAATTATAGGTAACGTGTCCACGTGGAGCTCGAGCGGTGTCCCAGTTATGGCTAGGGTCTGTAGTTTTTGTCTGGTCGTTATTAGCATGGATTTGGTTTTGTCGATGTTAATTAACATGCGATTTTCATTGCTCCATCTACTAAGGTTGTCAAGTTCGTTTTGTAAAGAGCTCTCTAAGTCACAAAGGCTCTCTTGACTAGTGTAAATAGTGCAGTCGTCCGCAAATAGGTCACACGAAGTATTGAGGTATAAAGGAAGATCGTTAATATACACTGCAAAAAGCAGCGGACCTAGTATTGAGCCCTGAGGCACACCAAAATTAAGTTGTGTGGGTCTTGATAGACAGTTATTGAAGGACACTACTTGTTGTCTGTCAGATAAAAATGACGTAATTAGGTTCACCATATTGGTGCTAGTCTTCATGTGTTTTAATTTTCTAATTAAAATATCATGATCTACCATATCAAAGGCTTTTTTAAAGTCTACAAATACTGCTCCACAAATGTTGCCATTGTTGATACAAAGATGCCAGTTATCGGTCATTTTTGTAAGGGCACTATGGCAAGAATATTTAGGTCGAAACCCAGATTGACTGTCAATTATTAGATCGTTGTTAATTAAATGATGTAGTGTTATTTTATGCATGTGTTTTTCTAATGGCTTTGATAGCGACGATAGTAAGGAAATAGGTCTATAATTACCCAAGACGCTAATATCAGTTGAGCCATTTTTAAGTAGAGGATACACTTTAGCAACTTTAAAGGCAGATGGAAAGTAGTTTTTGGACAGGCACTGGTTATATATGAACGTTAAGGACTCACTAATAATTGGTGCAGCACACCGAAGAATTCTATTACTGATACCATCTAGGCCTTCTGAATTTGTTGCTTTGAGATTCGAGAGATATTTATATACTTCTGCAACAGACATCAAGGGAATCTCAGGGGGAATATTTCTAGAGCACTTCCCTTCACAGAATGATGACAGTGAACTTAAATTACATACTGAGTCTGGTATTGAGGACTTTAGATTCTCTATTTCTGATTGAAAGAAGTAACTGAAATCCTCGCATGTTATAGAGTTTGGTATTGCTGACTCTGAAGCGTGTTTCTTGTTGGTTAGCAAGTTAATAGCCTTCCATATATTTGTGTTATTTGATTTATCTACAATCAAATTTTTGAAATGATCTTTCTTTATCCTACGAATTTCATATTTAACTTTATTTCTTAGTCTGCGGTAATTGATAAAATCTTTATTTTTGTGTGCTGTATCTCGTTCTCTCATGATTTCGAGAACTTCGCTAGTGACCCACGGGGACTTATGTTGATTCTTGACTCGAACTTCTTTGACTGGCACATGTTTATCAAATACATTGTAGACTGTCTTTGTCCAGTAAGCTAGTGCATCATCCGGATCAGGAAGTTGGTAAACATGTTCAAGGGCTGCATTTTTTAAGTCGTCTAAAAATAAATTTTGGTTGAGAGCTTTAAAGTTTCTAAATTTGATGCTTAAATGTTTATTTTTAGGAGTTTTGAACCCAATTTTCGACCATGTACAACATATTGGGTAATGGTCACTAACTGCACTAACAGGAACAGAACATTCGGTAATATTAACTGGACAAGTAACATATATATGATCAATTATAGTTGAGGAGGTGTCTGTAACTCTTGTGGGACGATTTATTAGTTGTTTGAAATTGTAAGATAGAATGATATCTTCCCATGTCTGGTTGGATTTAGTAATATCTATGTTAAAGTCACCTAATATCATGACTTCTCTACCTGCTGTAAACACCCTATCCATCATTGTAGTGAAACAGTCATACCAACTATACCCAGCACAGGGATTCCGATATAGGTATCCAATGAGAAACGGTTGCTGGCTGACTGGCTTCACCTCTAACCAAACACATTCTATCTCTTCTATCTCGAGATCACTTCTACAGGTACGGTTGAGAGAATTGGAAATGTATACAGCAATACCTGTCTCTAATGTTTGATTTGCGTCTCTTCGAATTACTTTAAATCCCTTAAGAGAGATTTCAGAGTCTGTTATTTTGTCTTTGAGACGGCTTTCTGTGATTCTAAACACATGGAACTGTTTGCACAGTATTACTGAAAGCTCAGGTAATTTATTGAGCAAATGATAGATGTTGAGATGGCCTATATGTAGACCATCTTTGATGAGCCACTGATCGTGATTGGCGAATATTACACAATGAAAAGATGATGTCGCTTGTGGTAGAAAAATTTCAGAGGTTTTGAAACTTTAGTTAGTCGTAGTTAAGACTATTAGAGGGGATAGGAAAATGACTGTGATGGAGTGACATCATTAAAGCTTGGTGCAGGGCTGCAGGATTGTATAGCATTAGCTGTTGAAGTTGACAATTCCACTTATAAGAGTGTAGATTACCGTCAAACGAGGGACCACTGTGACATATTGGGAAGTTGGAAGCAGTACCCACCTCGACTTACCCTACCATGAAGTAAAGCTAGAAGAAGAAGAAGGAAGAAGAAGAAAAGAAAAAGAAGAAGAACGAATAAGAAGAAGAAGAAGAAGAAGAAGAAGAAGAGAAGAAGAAGAAGAAGAAGAAGAAGAAGAAGAAGAAGAAGAAGGAAGAAGAAGAAGAAGAAGAAAGAAATCACACACACATACCCCCGCCAACCCACACATCCCGCACCTATCCACACAAACATACTCCGCACTCTCACAATTTTCCCCCTACCACCCACACACACATCAGCCAACCTACACCCACTCACCCACCCAATATTCGCCACCTCTCAACTACACGTCCCCACCTATACACACATCCCTACCCATAAACACATCTCCCACCAGCCCACACATATCCCCCACCCATAACCCAAAAACACACACCTCCCACCCACACACACACCCCGCCACCCACATGTGCCCCACCCTCACACATCCGCCGCTCACTCACATCTTCTCACAACTACACACCTCCCCCACCCATACACTCATCTCTCACACACATCCACCCACTCACGTACTCATCCATCAACCACTCACACCCACACATCACCCACGCGCCCATCAACACATGCATCTCTCATCTACCCTCCCACCCACACACACCCACAACCACCCAGCCAAACACACATCCCCCATCCTCGCATACATCCTTCAATCACCTGCACATCCCACACCTCCCCCACCTCTCACACATCTCCCCTCCCACACAAACCTCCACCCATAAACACATTCCCCCACACACACATCCCCCACATACATTCCCCATACACATCCCCGCCCACACATCTCCCCACCCACTCACACATCCTCCACCTACAAACATCCTCACCACCCACACATACATCCTCCACCCACTCACATTTACCCCATCCACACTCACACACTCCCACCCACACAGACATATCCCATTCACAGACACCCCCACACTCATCCCCCACACCCATTACACACCCATCCCCCAACCCACACAATCTCCTACACACCCATTCACCCACCCAAACACACACTCCCTACCCACACACCCTCCCAACCCACCAACACCCACATACTTCCAACTATCCTCTCAAATATCCCCCCCCCCCACCCCCCACACACACACATATCCCTCACACACACATACATCCACCACCGACTACACATCCCTTCACACATCCACACATCACCCATTAACCCATACACATCCCCCACACACAACCCCTCCACACATACATTCCCCACACCCCCCCCCCACACACACATATCCCTCACATACACACCCATACACACATCCTCACATCTAGACACATACATGATGCCTCACATGATCACTGAAACTAATAAGAACAAACTCCCACACTTTACACACAACTTGAGACACTGACGATTGTCGTGAGAATTCTCGCAATTGCAAGAAGTGGAGAAAAAATTGTACATATACATTATGTAGCGTAAAAATTAGTGATGCAATTCAACTCTCTCTTTTTCTTCTCTCTCTCTCTCTCTCCTCTCTCTCTCTCTCTCTCTCTCTCTCTCTCTCTCTCTCTCTCTCCCCTCTCTCTCTCTCTCTCTCTCTCTCTGCTCTCTCTTCTCTCTCTCTCCCACTCACTAACTCTCTCACTCACATCACAGTAATGTTATATTATACATGATAACATCAAGTGGCATACAAAATTATAAGATGAGAAAAAAAAATATGGAATGGCATGTTACAGGACAATCAAGTGGCATACAAAACGATACCTCGTAATATGAAAGATGAGAATACATAAAAAGTATGGAATAGCATGTTACATGACATGCGTGGGCTCAATTCTCTCTCTCTCTCTCTCTCTCTCTCTCTCTCTCTCTCTCTCTCTCTCTCTCTCTCTCTCTCTCTCTCTCTCCATACACACACTCTCACACTCATTCACTCTCTCTCACTCACACTCACTAACTCTCTCACTTACTTTACAGTAATTTACATGAATTCATTTTATGCATGTTAAAATCAAGTGCATCAAAATGATAATATGAAAATAAAATGAGAATACACAAAACATATGGAACAGCATGTTAGATGACATGCGTGCGCTCAACTCTCTCTCTCTCCCTCTCTCTCTTCTCTCTCACACACATGTACACACACACACACCCACACACAACATACACACGCAAATACACACATATACCCAAGCACATACACACACCTACACACATCCATATACTTACGCACACGTACTCACATAACACCCGAATATACACTCCCTCGCATACACTGCATGCATGCACACTTACACACATAAAGATATACAATACATACACGAACACACACACACACACACACACACACACACACACACACACACACACTCATCCATACACACATATACACACGCACATGCATATAAACGCATATAAACACATGAACGCACACCTTAACACACGTACAGACATACACACAGAGGAACACACAGATACACACATGTACACACACATATACACCCATACACACATCCAGACATGCACACATATACATCACACTTTCTCATGCACTCTCTCATTCACCCACGCTCTCTCTTTTACACACTCACTCGCTCTCACACTCACTCATTCGCGCACATACACGCATACCCACAAATTCTCTCTTACTCACTCACGCTCCCTTACTCACTCATTTACTCGCTAACTCTCTAACTCACACTCACTCACTAACTTTCACACTCTATCACACAGACAGGCAGACACACAACACACCAACTCCATCAGATTCACTCATTCTCTAACTAAATCTCTCACACATATGTCCACACACACTCACTCACTTTTACACTCACTCAGGCACACGTGCATGCATACTCTCTCACTCTCACTCATACTAATTCTTCCACTCACACTCTTTCTCACTCACTCTCTCACCCACTGTCTCGCTCACACACATACAGTGAAGAATGATAGTGGGAAAAATGATACTAGTAGGTGACTTATGGAGGCATATAGTCGGTATGAAGTAAGTATTGAAAGAGTTTTCAGTTTAATGTGTAGGGACTCATTGGTGTTTTCAGTTCTGGTGGAAGGTTATTCCACAAGTGAGCACCAGAATATGTGAAACAAGTTTTGTATAAGTCCAATCTAGGCTTAGGAAGCTGTAATAAATTTAAGCGCTTACTGTTCATTGCATTAGATTGAATTAACGGTAGAAGATACTCGGGGGTATTTTCAGGTATAATTTTATTCACTAATTTGGCTTTGTTAAAAAGGAAGCGCTTTTGAAGTGGTAGAAGTCTTAGATGGCTGTATAATTTATTACTTTCAACGTGCTTTATGCTAGAAACTAGACGTATAGCGCGGTTTTGAAGCGAATACAATCGTTTCATATTAGATTTAGGGCAACCATCCCAGACTGTGGAACAATAATCGAGAGGTGATTGGATATAGGATGCATAGAATATTTTTCGTGTGCTTTCATCCAAAAAGTGCTGAATTTTAGCAAGTTGGTAAACTTTTTGTGCTATTCTCTTGGTAAGGACGTGAACATGAGGGCTCCAGTTTAAATGTCTGTCAATTAAAAGACCTAATGTTTTATGTTCATTTACACGTGTCCACGTGGAGCTCGAGCGGTGTCCCAGTTATGGCTAGGGTCTGTAGTTTTTGTCTGGTCCTTATTAGTATGGATTTGGTTTTGGCGATTTTCATTGCTTCATCTACTAAGGTTGTCAAGTTCGTTTTGTAAAGAGCTCTCTAAGTCAAAAAGGCTCTCTTGACTTGTGTAAATAGTGCAGTCGTCCGCAAATAGGTCACACGAAGTATTGAGGTATAAAGGAAGATCGTTAATATACACTGCAAAAAGCAGAGGACCTAGTATTGAGCCCTGAGGCACACCAAAATTAAGTTGTGTGGGTCTTGATAGACAGCTATTGAAGGACACTACTTGTTGTCTGTCAGATAAAAATGACGTAATTAGGTTCACCATATTGGTGCTAGTCTTCATGTGTTTTAATTTTCTAATTAAAATATCATGATCTACCATATCAAAGGCTTTTTTAAAGTCTACAAATATTGCTCCACAAATTTTGCTATTGTTGATACAAAGATGCCAGTTATCGGTCATTTATGTAAGGGCACTATGGCAAGAATATTTAGGTCGAAACCCAGATTTACTGTAAATTATTAGATCGTTGTTAATTAAATGATGTAGTGTTATTTTATGCATGTGTTTTTCTAATGGCTTTGATAGCGACGATAGTAAGGAAATAGGTCTATAGTTACCCAAGACTCTAATATCAGTTGAGCCATTTTTAAGTAGAGGATACACTTTAGCAACTTTAAAGGCAGATGGAAAGTAGTTTTTGGACAGGCACTGGTAATATATGAACGTTAAGGACTCACTAATAATTGGTGCAACACACCGAAGAATTCTATTACTGATACCATCTAGGCCTTCTGAATTTGTTGCTTTGAGATTCGAGAGATATTTATATACTTCTGCAACAGACATCAAGGGAATCTCAGGGGGAATATCTCTAGAGCACTTCCCTTCACAGAATGATGACAGTGAACTTCAATTACATACTGAGTCTGGTATTGAGGACTTTAGATTCTCTATTTCTGATTGAAAGAAGTAACTGAAATCCTCGCATGTTATAGAGTTTGGTATTGCTGACTCTGAAGCGCGTTTCTTGTTGGTTAGCAAGTTAATAGCCTTCCATATATTTGTGTTATTTGATTTATCTACAATCAAATTTTTGAAATGATCTTTCTTTATCCTACGAATTTCATATTTAACTTTATTTCTTAGTCTTTCGGTAATTGATAAAATCTTTATTTCTGTGTGCTGTATCTCGTTCTCTCATGATTTCGAGAACTTCGCTAGTGACCCACGGGGACTTACGTTGATTCTTGACTCGAACTTCTTTGACTGGCACATGTTTATCAAATACACTGTAGACTGTCTTTGTCCAGTAAGCTAGTGCATCATCCGGATCAGGAAGTTGGTAAACATGTTCAAGGCCTGCATTTTTTAAGTCGTCTAAAAATAAATTTTGGTTGAGAGCTTTAAAGTTTCTTAATTTGATGCTTAAATGTTTATTTTTAGGAGTTTTGAACCCAATTTTCGAAAATGTACAACATATTGGGTAATGGTCACTAACTGCACTAACAGGAACAGAACATTCGGTAATATTAACTGGACAAGTAACATATATATGATCAATTATAGATGAGGAGGTGGCTGTAACTCTTGTGGGACGATTTATTAGTTGTTTGAAATTGTAAGATAGAATGATATCTTCCCATGTCTGGTTGGATTTAGTAATATCTATGTTAAAGTCACCTAATAGCATGACTTCTCTACCTGCTGTAAACACCCTATCCATCATTGTAGTGAAACAGTCATACCAACTATACCCAGCACAGGGATTCCGATATAGGTATTCAATGAGAAACGGTTGCTGGCTGACTGGCTTCACCTCTAACCAAACACATTCTATCTCTTCTATCTCGAGATCACTTCTACGGGAACAGTTGAGAGAATTGGAATTGTATACAGCAATACCTGTCTCTAATTTTTGATTTGCGTCTCTTCGAATTACTTTAAACCCCTTAAGAGATTTCAGAGTCTGTTATTTTGTCTTTGAGACGGCTTTCTGTGATTCCAAACACATGGAACTGTTTGCACAGAATTACTGAAAGCCTCAGGTAATTTATGAGCAAATGATAGATGTTGAGGTGGCCTATATGTATACCATCTTTGTTGAGCCACTGATCGTGATTGGCGAATATTACACAATGAAAAGATGATGTCGCTTGTGGTAGAAAAATTTCAGAGGTTTTGAAACTTTAGTTAGTCGTAGTTAAGACTATTAGAGGGGATAGTAAAATGACTGTGATGGAGTGACATCATTAAAGCTTGGTGCAGGGCTGCAGGATTGTATAGCATTAGCTGTTGAAGTTGACAATTCCACTTATAAGAGTGTAGATTACCGTCAAACGAGGGACCACTGTGACATATTGGGAAGTTGGAAGCAGTACCCACCTCGACTTACCCTACCATGAAGTAAAGCTATGAGGATGGGACTAATTTCATTTGGAGGGGATGGGTCCTTGGAAGCCAAAGTGTCCTATAATAGCTCTGGAAATCTAGGGGTTTCCCAGGAATGTTAATTTCTTCCCTCCAAAATCTTCCTTCCCGAAAAGAGAAACTTATTTAGCTCAAGAGTCCCCCACCTATGATCATTTTCCCTTTTAAGTGAAATGGTCACAGGAAATTTATAAGATTTAAAGTTCCATTTTCTGAGTAACCCGGAACCTGAGAGATTACAATAGAACAGAACTTAGCTGTCTATTCGTGTTTACCCAGTCACCTGTTGTTCCAGATTCTACCAGTATGTGAGATAGTTTCATTAACTAAACACATAAATAATAAAATGTTTTGTCACACCACAATTTACTTAACAGAAGAATGCAGGAAGAGTTAATTTTGTTTATTAACCAAAAAGCTGTGGAAGTAAACTAGTGAAGCATTATGATCATATGAACAATACACATAAGTCTTTAGAATAATGTTCTATAGACACAATGGAGAATAGAACTCCTAAAAGATCTCAATGTGGTTCTGTCATTTCATCACTGGACCACACCACTTATCTCCTACCAATGTTTGCATTTCACAAATGTTCTGCTTGTGAACCTTCAGTTATTTTTTTTAAGAGTTAACTTTAAATCAAAACAGTCTACACCAAATAAGATCTGGAGAGGTTCATAAAATACTCGCCTCTCTGGAAGTTCTTGCTGGTTCTAAGGTTATCTGAATGCATAACTGATTATAACAAAGTACTTCCTTATCAGATTGTCATTAAGACTTCTGCCATGATTTTGATAATCTGCAAGTCTTTGTGAGGAATAAAATGATCCTAGTGATCTTAGAATTGTTCCTGAATTTCAAACATAGTCAATCATCAGAATGATCATGAAGCAGAGATCCCATTCGGCACATTTCGGTAATGATCTGGGGACTCATTGATTAGATTAATCTTAGTCCTGACCACATATCCCTTTTAGCACCTCTTTGTTAAAGATCTGCTATTGGTCTACAGATCCATTGAACTTTATTGGGCAATGATCTGCAACTCTGGATCATGATAATCTGCGAACACCGTCATCCTCACCTGAGGTGGATAAACATGGTGAACCTATTTATATCTAGTCAATGGATGATAATTCTCCAGTTGACAAGAATGGAAAGGGCTACAGACAGAAGTTCCAGTAGGTAGCAGATTCAGGAAGTACTACAAGTTAGAGCTACAGTGTCTCTCATTTGTACTGGCATTAGACCTCAGAAATTGTAATTGGCAGGCCCTCTTATCCTGCCCTTGTACATGGTGATCTGTTGACTAATGTTCTCACAGAGGACACAGACACAGTGAATGACAAGGCGAGGAGAGGAATGATGGAGAGTTAATGATAAAATGCACGCAGCATAACTGATCCTAAATAGTAATGGAACAGAACAGGATGATTGTTTTAATTTCATAAACTCATGTTACCATCAGTGCTGCCTCAATTGTTTTAGTCTGCCTGGTTCCTTTCCTGTTTATACCTTCTCACCTCTTCTGTCATTACCTTTACTTACTTCTTCTGACACTGGGGTGGTAATCCCCTTGACAGTTTAGAAGTGCTTATGCATGGAAGCATACTATATGTTTCTCCTTTACTTACTCTGTCAAACAGGGTGATGCTTTAATAAAACTACATTCCACATGTTGAATCCAAGTAATAATGTAAAGAACACACATTAAATATTTTCACTCTTATGTTAATATAAGTAACATATAATTGGTATGAATGTGGAGGTCTGTGTGAAACATTCCTTATGAGGATTTACACTGCCTCTCATTCATTAACATATATATATATATATGTATTACATCGCCTGTGATCTCTACTGAACCATCAAAGGATTTCGAAGAAAGCTGTCATTGTTGGAAGCACAACTGGAAGGAGAAAACCTTTCTCATTTTCACTGTTTCAAAGAGTTTGGAGAGATTTTCAGATCTTGACAGATTTCCAGAATCCGTTTGATTGTAACCTTAATGGTGTGCCAGTTGAATTACAGTTGGAGCTCATTGAGAAGGAAATACCGCTGCTTACCTGATGTTGAGTTTCCGAAATTTACAAAATTAACCGCTGGTATGACATCATTGTTTGGAACAACATATGTCTGTGAGCTAACATTTTCAAAAAAGAAATCTGTGAAGTCACCACATCGAATGAAATTGACTGATGAACATTTGAATGCAATTCTCTTGATTGGATGCAGCAATTCCAAACCAAACATTGGTATTTTGAAAGCCACGCGTCAGTTTCACAAAACTCACTATCCTCTTTTGCTGCTTAGTTTGTGAGATTCGGATATGTGCACAATATGTCTGATGTAACTATGTTTTTGCTAACGTCGCCTTCCTTGATAACTTTGTTTAGTAAATAAATATAAATATGTTGGTTGTCTTTGTTTTTTGTTTGTTTGTTTATGTGCATTGCACGCCCTTTCCATGATTAACTTAGTTTTTCATCTTTTTTTTCCCAGAGCTTTCGTTCTAGCTTGAAATTATTGTTAAAGTTAGTTGCATATCCTTTACACGACGTTTACAGTCAACACCAGCATTGTTTGCTGTTGTTGATGTCTTGGCAAGTTTACGTTCAGTAGTTTACCAATGCTTTTCGAACGACCGGCACCCATAACATAGCGTAAAAACCAGCGCAACGTTGTCTGCTGCCAAATCGGTCGCAGCTGTATTTCGAACGTGGGTATACGGGATTACGAACCGCGTCCGTAGGATCTTCGCCACGGAGACGGCGCAAGTATTGTACAGAATGAGTGTCCGCCCCGCGCTCGTCATTTTGTCAGTTTTCCGGCCCGCGCTCGTCATTTTATTATCAGTTATTCGGCCCGCCGTGAAAAAACTTTGGTAACCCCTGCTGTAGAGGTATGTTTGCTGTTTGAGAATGAAGGTGTATACGAAAGTTGTAGATGTAGCGTCACATTAGCTTGACATATTTGCAAATAATTATGTACCCGATGTCAATAAGGAAAGATATATGTAACTTAAGAAGATGGCAATTGTGCTTGCAGGAAAAGTTACTTACAAGTATTGTACTAGTCATACAATTGTCACAGGATCGACTTATACCCAAGGTGTTAATACATTGCATGTTAGGAGTGGTGATGATTGTGTAATATATGATGGGTGGTTTACCCATGTTTTTGAGACAAGAGACCGGAGACTTGAGTGTTGGTCTTGCTGGAAGGCACCTCTTCTTTGATGTTTCCTGGCAATGGCTAAGGGGCATTAAGCTGAACTCATGATATGTGAGTTGGGGAGATTGTACCCTGAGCCTGCGTGGCAAGAATTGGCGTAAGTCGAGTAATTCTTATAGCTTAGTCTATATGAGACGGATGACACCAGTGTGTTCGATACACATGACCAGTTCACCTATAGTTCCTTGTCAGTGATGGAATTACAACGTATTGAGTTTCAACTGGACATGATATGGAAGTCACAACTAATGTGACACAGTTTTTCACGTTCGCACACAAGCATTTTATATAGATAAGACATTCACCTTACGGACGGGGTAGACAATCTTGTAATATGATGATGATGAGTGTAAAATGGATCTGCGACTTTAAAAGTATCTTTTTTTGTTCAGTAAAGTAACATGACAGTGTTTGTCACATTTCTGAAATCAGAAAAGTGCCAAATTTGATAGAGGAGATGGATGTCACAGCCCCACATTACACATGAAACTAAATTAGTGTACACACAGGGACGCAGAGGTGTTTCCAAGGCACCAGGGCTGGGTTATATACTGGCCAAGACCTATTGACGCGTCCTCGTCGAGCGTCCTGGGCAACAGGTCCCTTCGGGGTCCTGGCTAAAGTCAGTAGGATCGCCGATTCCTCCGAAGTCGGAGAGTGTCTGCCTGTACGGCGAGGAACCACCAGTCTGCACACCAATAAGCCAGACATGGGACAACGGATACTCACGCAAACCTCAGGTCCTGTATGACATCACACTGATGTTGGACAACAGGATGCCTTCATCCGACATACAGGACTTCGCATTGGAGCTCAAGCCAACGAACACAAGCAAGCAGTGTACACACAGCGCGGCGCATGCGTGATGCGCATGCTCTGTGGAAGATAGAAGACGGAAGAGGTCAATGTTGTTGTGACGGTTAGCGTTTAAAATGGCATTGGGGACGGTCGGGGGTTAGAACCATTTAGTTACGGGGTTGTTTTAAATAGGCACCACACAACTGTTTACTAGAACGTATAATACATACAACTGTTTACTAGAACGTTTTAGTGACATACACAACTGTTTACCAGTGATTTTAGGTGACACCTACAACTGTTTAATAGAATTTGTCGTCATCATCATCATCCAGTGGCCTGCACAGTACAGAGGGTTATTCCGTCATGTCTATCGAAATGTCTCTCTGTCATAAGCCAGATGTCCTGTCCCTGCTGCTGTCATGTCTTATCCCTGCTGATGTCATGTCCTTGCCCTGCTTCTGTCATGTCTTATCCCTGCTGCTGTCATGTCCTATCTCTGCTGCTGTCATGTTCTATCCCTGATGTTGTTACGCCCTACCTCTGATGCTGCCATGCTTTACCCCTGCTGCTGCCATGACATACCCGTGCTGCTGACAATTCTTGCCCCTGCTGCTGTCATGCCATATCTCTGCTGCTGTCATGTATTATCCCTGCTGCTGTTATGTACTGTACCTGCTGCTGTCATGTCGTATCCCTGCTGCTGTCATGTCTTACCCCTCCTGCTGCTGCCATGTCCTGCCTCTGATATCATGTAATAACACTGCTATTGCCATGTATTACCCCTGCTGCTGAAATGTCCACCCCTGCTGCTGTCATGTCATATCACTGCTGCTGTTATGACCTATCCCTGCTGTTGTTATGCCCTACCTCTGATGCTGCCATGTCTTACTCCTGCTGCTGTCATGTCCTATCCATACTGCTAAAAAATCCTGCCCCTGCTGCTGTTGTGCAATACCTCTGATGCTGCCATGCCTTACCCCTGCTGCTACCATGTCATACCAGTGCTGTTGACAAGTCCTGCCCTTGCTGCTGTTACGTACTGCCCCTGCTGCTGCCATGTCCTATCCCTGCTGCTGTCATGTCTTACCCCTGCTGCTGCCATGTCCTACCCCTGCTGCCATGTCCTATCCCTGCTGCTGCCATGTCCTACCCCTGCTGCTGCCATGTCCTATCCCTGCTGCTGTCATGTCCTGCCTCTGCTGCTGTCATGTCCTATCCCTGCTGTTGTCATGTCCTGCCCCTGCTGTTGTCATGTCCTATCCCTGCTGTTGTCATTTCCTGCCCCCTGCTGCTGTCATGTCCTATGCCTGCTGTTGTCATGTCCTGCCTCTGATGCTGCCACGAATTATCCCTGCTGCTACCATGTCTTACCCGTGCTGCTGACATATCCTGCCCCTGCTGCCGCCATGTAATATCCCTGTTGTTGCCATGCCCTACTCTGCTGCTACCATGTCTTACTCCTACTGCTGCCATGTCCTGCCCCTACTGCTGCTATGCCCTGCCCTTGCTGCTGTCATGTCCTATCCTTGGTGATGTCATATCCTGCCCCTACTGCTGTCATGTTCTGCCCCTGCTGCTGAAATGTCCACCCCTGCTGCTGTCATGTCATATCACTGCTGCTGTTATGACCTATCCCTGCTGTTGTTATGCCCTACCTCTGATGCTGCCATGTCTTACTCCTGCTGCTGTCATGTCCTATCAATACTGCTAACAAATCCTGCCCCTACTGCTGTTGTGCAATACCTCTGATACTGCCATGCCTTACCCCTGCTGCTACCATGTCATACCAGTGCTGTTGACAAGTCCTGCCCTTGCTGCTGTTACGTACTGCCCCTGCTGCTGTTATGTACTGCCCCTGCTGCTGTCATGTCTTACCTCTGCTGCTGCCATGTCCTATCCCTGCTGCTGTCATGTCCTATCCCTGCTGCTGTCATGTCCTATCCATGCTGCTGTCATGTCCTGCCCCTGCTGTCATGTAATATCCCTGCTATTGCCATGTAATATCCCTGCTATTGCCATGTATTACCCCTGTTGCTGTCATGTCCTATCCCTGCTGCTGTCATGTCCTAACTCTGCTGAAGTCATGTCCTGCCCCTGCTGCTGTCATGTACTGTCCCTGCTGCTGTCATGCCATATCCCTGCTGCTGTCATGTCGTATCCCTGCTGCTGTCATGTCTTACCCCTGCTGCTGCCATGTCCTATCCCTGCTGCTGTCATGTCCTGCCCCTGCTGTTGTCATGTCCTATCCCTGCTGCTGTCATGTCCTGCCCCTACTATCGTCATGTCCTATGCCTGCTGTTGTCATTTCCTGCCCCTGCTGCTGTCATGTCCTATGCCTGCTGTTGTTATGTCCTGCCTCTGCTGCTGTCATGTCCTATCCATGCTGTTGTTATGCCCTACCTCTGATGCTGCCACGAATTATCCCTGCTGCTACCATGTCTTACCCGTGCTGCTGACATATCCTGCCCCTGCTGCTGTCATGTACTGTCCCTACTGCTGTTATGTACTGCCCCTGCTGCTGTCATGTCCTATCCATGCTGTTGTTATGCCCTACCTCTGATGCTGCCACGAATTATCCCTGCTGCTACCATGTCTTACCCGTGCTGCTGACATATCCTGCTCCTGCTGCTATCATGTACTGTCCCTACTGCTGTTATGTACTGCCCCTGCTGCTGTCATGTCGTATCCCTGCTGCTGCCATGTCCTATCCCCGCTGCTGTATGTATGTGTCTTTGTCTATAATTATGTCTGCGTGTATATACACTCGTCTGCCTCTTTATGCCTGCCCGCGGCTGTTTGTATGCGTGTGATTCTATGTTTTTTTCTATATGTGTTTGTATGACTCCGTGGTTGTATGTGTGTATGTATGCACGCATATCAGGTTTGCAAGTCGGTGAGTCTAGTGGTGTGCTCGTCTTTCTGTGTCTCTCTAACAATCAAATTACTTTACCCGTCTGCCTGTCTGTCTACCGATCATATACGAGGAAATGCAACCTAAAGACAAAATGTTATGGCAGACCAGGCCCGATGCCTTGGTCGGCACCTCTGGTTTACGATCGAAGCTCCGGCAGACGGACAGTTAGAGTATTGCTTTGATGATCCTGCAGCCTCTGCAGCTTGTCTTTTTCCAGATGTATTGGTGTTACCTTTCCTCTGGAGTAAGCTAGACAGGCCGAGAGAGGGATCATACTGCATGGGCAACACTTGCTCTCTATGTTTCAGCCCATGCTTTGTGCTATGGAGAGGTATAACTCAATTATACCTTTTTAAAGCAGAATGTAAAAAACAATCGTCTGTCAAGACGGCAAGGTGCACAATGTGCCATTGAATAACAAACCAACATGTGCAATAAACAGTTTGTGAACTAACCAGCATGAAAAATAACAAGTTCGTGAAATAACCAGCGTTTAAAATAACCAGATCGTGAACTACCCAGCATGTAAATAACCAGTTTGTGAACTAACCAGCATGTAAATAACCAGTTCGAGAACTAACCAGCATGTAAAATAACCAGTTCATGAATTAACTAATATGTAAAATAACTAGTTCGTGAACTAAATTAAAACTTTTCTGTTGCGTATCCCTTACGGGACGTTGCAGTCAACACCAGCATTTTTCAGCTGCTGTTGATGTACTAGGCAAGTGTTAAGTTCAGTAGTTTGCCATTGCTTTCTGAACGACCGGCTCCCTTACCAGCGCGTTATAACACAACGCGACACGGTCTGCTGCACAAATCGGTCGAAGCCGAGCTTCGAACGCCTGGTACCTGGCTCACGAACCGCGTTTGCAAGCCTTTAGCCACGGAGCCGGCATCCAGCATGTAAAATAACCAGTTACTGAACTAACCAGCATGTAAAATAACCAGTTCGTGAACGAACTAATCAGCATGCAAAATAACCAGTTCGTGAACTAACCACTGTGTAAAATAACCAGCTCATATGGTGTGACCACAACACACACATACACACTGACAAACACGCAGAGACATAAACACAGACGAACACACAAAGACACAGACAGACGAGCACACCAATAGACACACCGACTTACAAACCTGATATGCGTGCATACACACACACACACACACACACACACACACATACACACATACAAACACGCAGACATACAAACACATATAGAAACAAACATAGAAAACACACGCATACAAACAGCCGCGGACAGGCACAAAGAGACAGACGAGTGTATATACACGCAGACATAAATATAGACACACACACACATACATACACAAAAGTAAAGTACAGGGTGTATTTTTAATGACAGTGGGGTGTTTGAAAATATTGCCGTTCCAAGTTGTGTATTCACCATCTGTGAATTTCATGCAACATAAAAGGTAAATACAAAACTTAACTTGAAATGCAATATTTTCAAAAAATAAAGTCATTAAAAATAAACCATGTAGAAAATTAAGTAACCTTTGTGGCGTGTCTTACGGCACATTAAACATACGGTACAAGACTTATATGTTTTATAAACCAATCTGTGGCTGATGTGGTCGGTAACTCACCGCCTTCCTTTACTTCCCAAGGCGTTATCGGGTACACATTTTAGGCCGAGCCGCCCTAAAAGCACAGGCCAATCTCGATGCGGATTCCAGCCCACGACTATCGGATTGCCGGCAAGCGCCTACACAGCAGCACCATTGTCATCATGAAGTGTATTGCCGACTGGCCTGGGCGATCATGCTTCTTCACATCTGGCGTTCTGCAACGGCGTGCATCAAATCGTGACTCCTTTCCGTGCCATGACACAAGAATATCAAGAATTTTCTCTCCGCCTGCCTGCCTGCCTGCCTGCCTGCCTACCTGACTGTCTGTCTGTCTGTCTGTCTGTCTGTCTGTCTGTTGTCTGTCTGTCTGTCTGCCAATCAAATTACTTACCCGTCTGCCTACCGATCAGCCAACTTACCTTTCGGCCTACCAATCCAAGTACTAAATGTCGAGATGATCGATTTTATTGTCCCGGGTTTTAATCCATATGGTTCGGTCTCTTTTCGCAGGGCGCCTTTCCGAAAGCGTCACACAAAGCACCATCTTCGATTCTCCAGATACGACCCACAGGAGTCTCCGAAGAAAATGCGCCCATGAACCAAAAGACGTAGCCCGGAATCGAACCATCAACTTTCGGAGCGCGAAGCAGACGGCTTGACCACTTCGCCACCGAGTTGCTTACCTGTCGGTCTACCAATCAATCTACTTATCTGTCGGTCTACCAGTCAACCTACTTACCTGTCGGTATAACAATCAACCTACTTAATTGTCTCTCCACCAATCGAATTACTGACCTGTCTGCATAGCAATCAACTTACTGACCTGTCTGTCTGCCTACCACTAAACTTACTGACCTGTCTGTCTGTCTACATTGACATTGCTGTATACATTTCCAATTCTCTCAACTGGTCCCGTAGAAGTGATCTCGAGACAGTAGAGATAGAATGTGTTTGGTTAGAGGTGAAGCCAGCCAGCCAACAACCGTTTCTCATTGGATACCTATATAGGAATCCTTGTGCCGGGTACAGTTGGTATGACTGCTTCACTACAATGATGGATAGAGTGTTTACAGCAGGTAGAGAAGTTATGATACTAGGTGACTTCAACATAGATATTAGTAAATCCAACCAGACATGGGACGATATTATTCTTTCTTACAATTTCAAACAACTAATAAACCGTCCCACAAGGGTTACTGACACATCCTCAACTATAATTGATCATATATATGTTACTTGTCCAGATAATATTATTGAATGTTCTGTTCCTGTTTGTACAGTTAGTGACCACTACCCGGTATGTTGTACATGGTCAAGAATTGGGTTCACACCTCTTAAACATAAACATGTATGTATCAAATTTAGGAATTTTAAAGCATTCAACCAAGATTTATTTTTGCAAGACTTAAGAAAAGCAGCCCTTGATCACGTTTACCAACTTCCTGACCCGGACGATGCATTAGCTTTCTGGACAAAGACAGTCTACAATGTGTTCGATAAACACGTGCCAATCAAAGAAGTTCGAGTCAAAAATCAACATAAATCCCCATGGGTCACTAGAGAAGTGCTGGAAATCGTGAGAGAGCGAGATACAGCACACAAAAATAAAGACTTCATCAATTACCGCAGACTAAGGAATAAAGTTAAATATGAAATTCGTAGGATAAAAAAAGATCATTTTAAAAATTTGATTGTAGATAATTCAAACAGTACAAATATTTGGAAGGCTATTAACTTGCTAACCAATAAGAAACGCCCTACAGAATCAGCAAACTAAATTCTATAACATGCGATGAATTCAGTTGGTTTTTTCAATCAGAAATAGAGAATCTAAAGTCTTCAATACCAGACTCATTGTGTAATTTAAGTTCACTGGCATCATTCTGTGAGGAGAAGTGCACCAGAAATATTCCCGCTGAGATTCCCTTAATGTCTGCTGCTAATCTCTCATCATGTTCCTCTTGTACCTTGCGGTGTCGAGGTGAAGTATAAACTTCGTGAGAGTGCCCGGTTATGGGCTTCGTATATCAACATTCCCATGGATTCTGTTATTCCCTCAGTCCAACGTTTACGTGGTCGGCCTCTTCCTCTGTTTCCATCTGGTCTGTACATCATTGCTTGTTGTGGCATGCTGTTGACTGGTAGCCTACTTGCATGGCCAAACCATTTCCATTAACATTGCCGGGTCGATAGCCGTTTGGGTCAGTCCGTTTATACTTCTTGGTTTTTCTACGAGCAGTCTGCTGCAGACGTTTATAAATATCTCTTGAACCTCAAATCAACAAACTCACACGGCCTAGATGGTATCAGTAATAGAATTCTTCGTTGTGCTGCACCAGTCATTAGCGAGTCCTTAACGTTTATATATAACCAGTGCCTGACCAAAAACTACTTTCCATCTGCATTTAAAATTGCTAAAGTGTTTCCGCTAATTAAAAATGGCTCAATCGATAATAGCGTTTTGGGTAATTATAGACCTATTTCCTTACTATCGTCGCTATCAAAACCACTAGAAAAACACATTCATAAAATAACGTTACACCATTTAATTAACAATGATCTAATAATTAACAGTCAATCTGGGTTTCGACCTAAATATTCTTGCCATAGTGCTCTAACAAAAATGACCGATAACTGGCACTTAAACATCAACAATGGTAGAATTTGTGGAGCGGTGTTTGTAGACTTTAAAAAAGCTTTTGATATGGTAGATCACGATATTTTAATTAGAAAACTAAAGCAAATGAAGACAAGCACCAACATGGTGAACATAATTACGTCATTTCTATCCGACAGGCAACAAGTCGTGTCCTTCAACAACTGTCTATCAAGACCCACACAGCTTAATATTGGTGTGCCTCAGGGCTCAATACTAGGTCTGCTGCTTTTTGCAGCTTATATTAATGATCTTCCTTTATATATCAATACAACTTGTGATCTATTTGCAGACGACTGTACTATATATACTAGTCAAGAAAACCGTAGTGAATTAGAGAATTCTTTACAAAAGGAACTTGACAATCTTACTAGATGGAGCAATGAAAACCGCATGCAAATTAACATCGACAAAACCAAATCCATGCTAATAACGACCAGACAAAAACTATCAGACACTAGCCATAACTGGATCACCGCTCGAACTCTGCATGGGCACGTTACCTATAGTTAATGTGACTGAACATAAAGCACTAGGGCTTTTAATAGACAGCCATTTGAACTGGAGCTCTCATGTTCACGCTCTTACCAAGAAAATAGCACAAAAAGTTTACCAACTTGCTAAAATTCAGCACTTCCTGGACGAAAGCACACGAAAAATATTCTACACATGCTATATCCAATCACATCTCGATTACTGTTCCACAGTTTGGGATGGTTGCCCTAAATCTAATTTAAAACGACTATGTTCTCTACAAAACCGCGCTATTCGTCTGGTTTCTGGCATAAAGCACGTTGAAAATAATAATTTGTACAGTCATCTAAGACTTATACCACTACAAAAGCGCTTCCTTTTCAACAAAGCCAAATTAGTGAATAAAATTATATCTCAAAATACCCCAGAGTATCTTCTGCCGCTGATTCAATCTAATGCAATGAATAGCAAGCGCCTAAATTTGTTACATGTCTCAAAGCCTAGATTGGACCTATACAAAACATGTTTCGCCTATTCTGGTGCTCACTTATGGAATGATCTGCCTCCAGATCTGAAAACTCCAATGAGTCCCTACACATTTAACCGAAAACTCTTTCAATATTTAATCCATACCGACTATATGCCACCATAATTCATTTACTGGTATAATTGTTCAGTATAATTGTTCATTATAGTTGTTTAGCTATAATTGTTCACTATATATGTGTGTGCGTGTGGGAGCGAGAGAGAGAGAGAGAGAGAGAGAGAGAGAGAGAGAGAGAGAGAGAGAGAGAGAAAGAAAGAGAAAGAGAGAGAGAGAGAGAGAGAGAGAAAGTGGGTGTCAGAGAGAGGGAGAGGGTGTGCGCGCACGTGCATGCGTGTGTGTGGAGAGAGTGATTGAGCGAGAAATGGTGGGGGAATGTGTCAGTGCATGCATTCGTACGTGTATGTGTGAGAGTGAGTGAGGGAGTGTGTGCGTGCGTGCATGCGTTCATGTGCATGTGTATGTGTATGTGTGAGAGAGTGTGGTTGAGAGAGTGAGTGTGTGTGTGTGTGTGAAGGATTGTGTGTTAGAGAGTGAGACAGTGGGATAGTTGATGTGTTAGTGTGTGTGTGAGCGCGCGCATGCGTGTGAGTGTGTGTATATGAAAGAATACACACACAGAGAGAGAGAGAGAGAGAGAGAGAGAGAGAGAGAGAGAGAGAGAGAGCTGAGCAGATGCATGTCATGTAACACGCATGTTATGTAACACGCGAATCCATATGTTTGTATATTCTCATCTGTCATATTATCAGTTAAATACCATTTGATTTTATCATGCATAATATAAACTCATGTTCATTACTGTAGTTTGAGTGAGAGAGTCAGTGAGTGTGAATGAGAGACAGAACGAGTGAGCGTGAGAGTAAATGAGTGAGCGAGAGAGTGAATGAGTGAGCGGGAGAGTGAATGAGTGAGCGGGAGAGTGAATGAGTGAGTGGGAGAGTGAATGAGTGAGCGTGAGAGTGAATGAGTGAGCGGGAGAGTGAATGCATGAGCGGAAGAGTGAATGTGTGAGCGTGAGAGTGAATGTGTGTGTGTGTGTGTGTGTGTGTGTGTGTGAGAGAGAGAGAGAGAGAGAGAGAGAGAGAGAGAGAGAGAGAGAGAGAGAGAGAGAGAGAGAGAGAGAGAGAGAGCATCACTATTTTTACGTCACATACATTTTATGTACACATTTTTCTCCATGTTTAACATTTTTATGAGACTGCTCATGACAAGTGTCAGTGTATGTGTGTGAGTAAAGTGTGGGAGTTTGTTGATACTAGTTTCAATACTAACGTGAGACATTTTGTATGTGTCTAGATGTAAGGAAGTGTGAGTGTATGTGGAGGATGTGTGTGAGTGTGGGGATATGTGTGGGTGGGTGGGGGTATGCGTTTGGATGGGTTGGGGTGTGTGGGTGTTGGTGGGTAGTGATATTTGTGGGTGTTGGTGGGATGTGTGGATGGATGTGTGGGGGGTGAAAGTAGGGGTGTTGGAATGGGTGTGGGGGATGTGTGTATGGGTGGAGGATATGTGTATGGGACGGATTCGGGGGATGTGTGTTTATGTGGGTGGAGATGTGTGGATGGTTTGAGGAAGTATGTGTGGGAGGCGGGGTTGTGTGGATAAGGGATTGTGTTGGGTGGATTGGGGATGCAAGGGCGGGTGGGGAGAAGTGTATGGTGTGTGGGTTTGAGATATGTGTGCGGTGTGTTGGTGGGGATGTGTGAATGATGTGTGGGTGGAGGGTATGTTTGTGGTGGTATGGGTGGAGGATAGTGTGTGGTGTGGGGGATGTGTGTGATGGGTGCGGGGAATGTGCGTATGGGTGGGGTATATGTTTGGGTGAGCAGGGGATTGTGGTGGTTGGGGGAAGTATGTGGGTGTGTGGGTGGGAGATGTGTGTGTTTTGATGGGGAATGTGTGGGTGGGGGGTTTGAGTGGCTTAGGGATGTGTAGGTGGGTGAGGGAGTTGTATGTGTCTGGGTGGGATGTGTGAGTGGGTGGAGGATGTGTGTGGGTAGGGGTATTGTGATCGAGAGATGTTTGGTTGGGGGTGTGTGGGTGCGTAGTGGAGGATGTATGCGTGAGTGAGTGTGTGTTGGTGGACGGGTAGGGAATGCGTGTGTGGGTGGGGAGACGTGTGTGGTGTGTTGGTTGGGGATATTGTGTGGGTGAGGTATGTGTGTGTGGGTGGAAGATTTTTGTGGTGTGTGAGTGGGGGTATGTGGGGTAGATGGGTAAGGGTATCTGTGTGGGTGTGGGTGGGAATATTGTGTGGTATATGGGTGGGGGACATGTGTGTGGTGTGTAAGT
>JACEFZ010017891.1:127500-146282 GCA_014155875.1 Cepaea nemoralis
CTGTCTGTCTGTCTGTCTGTCTCCCAATAAACTTACTGACCTATTTGTCTGTCTATCAACTTACCTATGTGCCTGTCGGCGGGCTGGTTCATACGCCCACCAACCCATCATCCAGCTCCTTCTATCCCCACTGAGAGGGATTTGTAAAGTGACCAAGTCTACAATGAGTTCGCAGAAATATCACGGGGAGTAACGACGACCGACGTGATAGTAATCACAACATCCAAGGGACGCAGAGGTGTTTCCAAGGCACCAGGGCCGGGTTATATACTGGCCAAGACCTATTGACGCGTCCTCGTCGAGCGTCCTGGGCAACAGGTCCCTTCGAGGTCCTGGCTAAAGTCAGTAGGATCGCCGATTCATCCGAAGTCGGAGAGTGTCTTCCTGTACGGCGAGGAACCACCAGTCTGCACACCAATAAGCCGGACATGGGACAACGGATACTCACGCAAGACTCAGGTCCTGTGTGACGTCACACTGATGTTGGACAACAGGATGCCTTCATCCGACATACAGGACTTCGCGTTGGAGCTCAAGCCAACGAACACAAGCAAGCAAGCAAGCACAACATCCAAGAGCCGATTTGTAGGTACAAAAATACACCACAAGGAATGCACAAGGGTATACACGTAATCACATCACTCGAGAGCCGATTTTTTTTCTGTACAAAAATACACCACAAGAAATGCACAATGGTATACACGTAACCACATCACTCGAGAGCCGGTTTTTCGGTACAAAAATACACCACAAAGTATGCAGAAGGGTGCACACGTAATCACATCATCCAAAAGCCAAAGTATCTGCACAGAAATACACCACAAGGCACGCACAAAGGTCAAAAGTAATAAATGACAACAAATATTTCATAGATTATGTTACGTGTCATTTGCAGGAAGTTGCGTTCAACCCCATGTTAATTTTCTAGGCAAATTTATGTTCAGTAGTTTGCCATTGCCGCAGTTCGTAATCCCGCATACCGCTTTCGAAACACAACTGCGGACGATTTGGCAGCAGACCGCCTTGCTTTGGACTTATACACAATGGTATGGGTGCCGGTCGTTCACAAAGCAATGGCAAACTACTGAACGTAAACTTGCCAAGAGATCACAAACAGTCAACAATAGGTTGGGGTTAACTGCGAAGTCCTGTAAACGATGTGCAACTAGCTTTAGATTGCCATTGCTTTCTGATCGAGAAGTCAACGTGTTGAGTCCAACTTAATGCCGGTCGAATGGACCACCTCACTATCAGCGCACTGGAAGTTTAAGAGGAAGCGCTCTTAACCTTTTAGCCACGTTGACTGCTATAGATGTATGCAGACGACAATTTTAATTTTTTTAAAAAGCAACATAAATTATACTCGTAATATAGGAGAATAGAATTGATGTGCTGAAAGCATGCAGACACGAGTACTGACTTCCTATGTTGATCTGTTCTTGCTTGTTTGCTTGCTTGCGTTCGCTGGCTGTGAACTCCAGCGTGAAGTCCTGTATGTCGGATGAAGACATTCTGTTGTCCATCATCAGTGTGATGTCATACAGGACCTGAGGTTTGCCTGAGTATCCGTTGTCCCATGTCTGGCGTAATGGTGTGCAGACTGGTGGTTCCTCGCCATGCAGGCAAATACTCTCCAGCTTCGGAGGAGATCTATTCTGAAAAGCCAGTTCACAAAGTGACCCCAAGAGGAAACAGTTTTAGAACCACTGCTCAAGAACCTCGACCGAGATATTTGTGATTACCCAGGGTCCACATGGGGCATATTCCACTGTCGGAACCATATACAACTGTATGTGTGCGCATATAGGCATGTATGGAGACATACCATCGACTGTTTGTATCAACGTGTGCTAGTTGCTATAATTGTTCTTGTGTTCTGGGGAGGACGGATGCTATCTTCTGTGTGATTCTTGTCTAGTGAGTAGGTCACAGTATAGTCCAGGTTTATTTGCCTTTGTTTGCTTTTAACTCAAGCGTAGTCCACACAAAAAAACGTGCTGCTGCTGTTACTACTACTACTACTACTGCTGCTGATGCTACTACTACTACTACTACTACTACTACTACTACTACTGCTGCTGCTGTTACTACTACTACTAGTGCTGCTGCTGCTAGTAGTAGTAGTAGTAGTAGTAGCAGCATCAGCAGCAGCAGCAGTAGTAGTAGTAGTAGTAGTAGTAGTAGTAGTAGCAGCATCAGCAGCAGTAGTAGTAGTAGTAGTAGTAGTAGTAGTAGTAGTAGTAGCAGTAGTAGTAGTAGTAGCAGCAGCAGTAGCAGTAGTAGTAGTAGTAGTAGTAGCAGCATCAGCAGCAGCAGCAGCAGTAGTAGTAGTAGTAGTAGTAGTAGTAGTAGCAATAGTAGTAGGAGTAGTAGCAGCAGCAGTAGTAGCAGCATCAGCAGTAGCAGTAGTAGTAGTAGTAGAAGTAGTAGTAGTAGTAGTAGCTAGTAGTAGTAGTAGTAGTAGCAGCAGCAGTAGTAGCAGCATCAGCAGCAGCTAGCAGTAGTAGTAGTAGTAGTAGTAGTAGTAGTAGTAGTAGTAGTAGTAGTAGTAGTAGTAGTAGTAGTAGCATAGTAGTAGTAGTAGTAGCAGCTAGTAGTAGTAGCAGCAGCAGTAGCAGTAGTAGTAGTAGTAGTAGTAGTAGTAGTAGTAGTAGTAGTAGTAGTAGTAGTAGTAGTAGTAGTAGTAGTAGTAGTAGTAGTAGTAGTAGTAGTAGTAGTAGTAGTAGTAGTAGTAGTAGTAGTAGTAGTAGTAGTAGTAGTAGTAGTAGTAGTAGTAGTAGTAGTAGTAGTAGTAGTAGTAGTAGTAGTAGTAGTAGTAGTAGTAGTAGTAGTAGTAGTAGTAGTAGTAGTAATAGTAGTAGTAGTAGTAGTAGTAGTAGTAGTAGTAGTAGTAGTAGTAGTAGTAGTAGTAGTAGTAGTAGTAGTAGTAGTAGTAGTAGTAGTAGTAGTAGTAGTAGTAGTAGTAGTAGTAGTAGTAGTAGTAGTAGTAGTAGTAGTAGTAGTAGTAGTAGTAGTAGTAGTAGTAGTAGTAGTAGTAGTAGTAGTAGTAGTAGTAGTAGTAGTAGTAGTAGTAGTAGTAGTAGTAGTAGTAGTAGTAGTAGTAGTCAGTAGTAGTAGTAGTAGTAGTAGTAGTAGTAGTAGTAGTAGTAGTAGTAGTAGTAGTAGTAGTAGTAGTAGTAGTAGTAGTAGTAGTAGTAGTAGTAGTAGTAGTAGTAGTAGTAGTAGTAGTAGTAGTAGTAGTAGTAGTAGTAGTAGTAGTAGTAGTAGTAGTAGTAGTAGTAGTAGTAATAGTAGTAAGTAGTAGTAGTAGTAGTAGTAGTAATAGTAGTAGTAGTAGTAGTAGTAGTAGTAGTAGTAGTAGTAGTAGTAGTAGAAGTAGTAGTAGTAGTAGAAGAAGAAGTAGTAGTAGAAGTAGTAGTAGTAGTAGTAGTAGTAGTAGTAGTAGTAGTAGTAGTAGTAGTAGTAGTAGTAGTAGTAGTAAGTAGTAGTAGTAGTAGTAGTAGTAGTAGTAGTAGTAGTAGTAGTAGTAGTAGTAGTAGTAGTAGTAGTAGTAGTAGTAGTAGTAGTAGTAGTAGTAGTAGTAGTAGTAGTAGTAGTAGTAGTAGTAGTAGTAGTAGTGAGAGTACTGGACTGATTTTGCGTGAGGGTTAGCTTTCCCTATTACTCGTGGCCCTCGCCATCAGACGATCCCACTACAATTTCTAAGGTACTTGTAATTTACATACCCAAGTCAAGGACGAGAAGTCCGTATGACCATTTAATTTTTGGTAATACCGATCTCTGTGGGGAAGAATTTACGGACGCGATTCGTAATCCCGTATAGCCGGGTTCGAAACACATCGGTGCTTGTTGTGTGCGTGTGTGTGTGTGTGTGTGTGTGTGTGTGTGTGTGTGTGTGTGTGTGTGTGTGTGTGTGTATAAAGGTATAGGTGCCCGTCGTTCATAAAGCATTGCCAAACTACTGAACGTAAAATTTGCCCAGGAATCACGAACAGCCAAAATGCTGGGGTTGACTGCTACGTCCTGTGAAGGGCATGCAACTAAAAACAATGTTTGGTAACAGCCTTCCTGAAGAGTTAGTGCCTAGTTCCACATTCACTTGCCGTTTGACATATGCTGGTAAGCTATTTTGCTCGTGATGTCATAACCGTTATACCAACGCGCCCGTTATTTAGAGCTATCGCTCAAACAATAAATAAGGTAAGAATAGAATAAAAAATAAGGTAAGTATAGAATACGTGTACGCACCTGGAGGGGTGTTACCGTATTATACTGTGTCAGTCCTATATGTTATAGAACACTCGGAACTGGGTGGGTCGTGGGGTCAATATGACCCCTGGTACGTTATTTTAAATGGAGATTCCGTGACGAAGTAATCAAGCCGTCTGACTAGGGCTCCAAAGGTTGCGGGTTCGATTCCGGGCCACGTCCTTCGGTTCACGAGTGCATTTTTTTCGGAGACTGTTGAGGGTCATAGCTGGAGCTACGGAATTCGTGCTTTGTGCGACGCTTTCCATGTTGCGGAAAGAGACTGAGCCATATGGGATTTTAAAAAAAACAAAAGCCCCGATGCAATTGCGTATCGACGCTGTCGACTTTTAAGCGACTTTTACAGTGCCCACTTTAGGGTGAGTCCACGTGGAAGGCCAGGTTAATTTAAAAACATCCGTCCTGATTGGGATTCTAACAACAAATGACCACCGTACCTGTAGGCATTCATACTGGCCACTGCACTACCACGACTCAAGCTCATAATTCTGTCTATATTTAGACGGGCTAAATCCCCCGTGGTGTGAAGATATAAACGAGGCCGTCCGGATTAAAAAGTTAACCTAGAAACCGTTGGAGATGTGACGGAACAAACTTCTGACTTAATAACTCAACGCGGCAAGGAATATATTGCGTCATGAATAACTTGACAGATTTTCTTGCGTAGAGCAGAAGTGCAATCTTTGGCCTGGCGAGACATTGTTACGTACCACGGTATCATCTTCTTCCACTTTTGACGTTAAGCGTCATGGGAAGGGATAATTGACGTTCCAGCTCCCGATTTGTGATAGTGGATAGTATCCTTCCATGTGATTGTTAAATATCTTTGGTGTGGTCAATTCATTTTCCTCTTGGGCGTCTTCTTGCTCTCGTACCATTTCTACTTTGGTCTAGCGCTGGTGCTGGTATTGATAGTGTTGCATTCCAACGAGATGACCGAACCATGAGGTCTTCTGCCTTTCTATATGTGTGGCACAAGAACGAACGAACGAACGAACGAATGAATGAACCGACATGACATCATACGAACTCACCACTTATTCTCTCCCAGCAGATAGTATCTATATCACTAGCCGCGGGAGCTCAGTGACATGAGGCTCGCTTGCCGGGCTGGTGGCCAAGGGTCAGACCCACATATGGCAGGATTGGAATTGGTCAAACTGACCTGTGTTCCCAGGTCGACCCAGCCTAAATCTCTAGAATGTCTTGTGAATGTCTTGTGAATGTCTTGGGAATATCTTGGAAATGTCTTGGGAATGTCTTGAGAATGTCTTGTGAATGTCTTGCGAATGTCTAGTGAATGTCTTGGGAATGTCTTGGGAATGTCTTGGGAATGTCTTGTGATGTCTTGAGAATGTATTGAGAATGTCTTGTTAAAGTCTTGACAACGTGTTGAGAATGTCATGAGAATGTCTTGGCAATGTCTTGATAATATCTTGAAAATGTTTTGATAATGTCTTGAGAATGTCTTATTAATGTCTTAAGAATGTCTCGATAATGTCTTGAGAATGTCTTGATAATATCCTGATAATGTCTTGAGAAGGTCTTTACAATGTCCTAAGAATGAGTTAAGAATGTCTTGACAAGTCTTTAGAATGTGTTGAGAATGTCTTCACAGTGTCTTGAGAAATCTTGAGAAAGTATTGACAATGTCTTGAGAATGTGTTGAGAATGTCTTCAGAATTTCTTCAGAATCTATTGAGAATGTGTTGCGAATGTGTTGAGAATGTCTTCAAAATGTGTTGAGAATGTCTTGAAAATGTCTTCAGAATGTGGTGAGATTGTATTGAGAATGTCTTGAGAATGTCTTCATAATGCCTTAAGAATGTCTTGAAATGTCTTGATAATGTCTTGAGAATGTCTTGATAATATCTTGAGAATGTCTTGAGAATGTCTTGATAATATCCTGAGAATGTCTTGAGAAAGTCTTTACAATGTCCTGAGAATGTGTTGAGAATGTATTGACAATGTCTTTAGAAAGTGTTGAAAATGTCTTGAGAATGTCTTGACAGTGTCTTGAGAATGTCTTGTGAAAGTATTGACAAGGTCTTTTGAATGTGTTGAGAATGCCTTGAGAATGTCTTCAGAATGTATTGAGAAAGTGTTGCGAATGTGTTGAGAATGTGTTGAGAATGCCTTAAGAATGTGTTGAGAATGTCTTTAAAATGTCTTCATAATGTGTTGAGAATGTATTGAGAATGTCTTGAGAATGTCATGAGTGTGTCTTGATAGTGTCTTGAGAATGTCTTGTCAATGTTTGAGAATGTTTTTAAAATGTATTGACAATGTCTTGAGAATGTCTTGACAATGTGTAGCGAATGTCTTGTGAATGTCTTGAGAGGTAAAGGCGAGCGGCCTTATACTGCCAACATCACCCACCCAGTACCGATTGTTCTATAAATAAGGGTCTAGCACCATAAACCCAATACCCTAAAGACTTGTAGAAGCGGTCCTTTCCTTACTACCGTACCTGTAGCGGGGGTTGCTCCTGTGGGGTTATGATTTCCTCGCTCCACGGCTGTGCATATTTCCCCGTTGTAAGGCCCAGATGTGGGGCCCAGTTGTATGTGTGTCGTGCGGTCCCGGTGGTCACGTGTTCCATCCCAATCGAGGCAGGGATTGTGAAAATGACCCGGGCTCTGTCACAAAATAAAACCGTGCGTTTACCCAGCTGATTATTATAGAGGCTTTCTGATTAAACGGACTATCTGCCAGCGACAACTATTTTACTAACAGTATAAACAAATCGGATGTCAAAATCCCAGGACAATATTTGTAGCTGCACGTGTACATCTCTAACGGATTTGGAACATTCGGTGGTGATGGAGACAGGTCCCGGCATCGCCTTGACAGTTTGTCAACATTTGAATACAGATGGAACCCGTGGGATCATGGTGGCAATCGGATGTCGGCCATCACATGTCGGGCAAAAATTAACAGTGGCAGATGTATAGGGGAAGTGAGTGCGCTGAATCATACATCGCTTTGACAGATTATAAACAAGTCAGAGGGAAAAACGGAAGTACTCAGCACGGAAGATAACAGTACATCTGTCAATTTATATTTTCCGGAACATCTAGAAGATTGGCAGCTTGTTGGGGAAAACTGTTGTTGGGATCATACAGTAACTCGTTAGTTTGTTGGGGGAGTCAAAACAAGTGATGACAACTTTGACAGTGACTAAGCCAGGGAAAAATAGATTCTTGACAATGGCTGATATGTCCAAATAACACCTGTGTGGACAGGAAGAATACAGTCACGTGACCAATTAGAGGTTTGGCCAAAAACCATGATTGGAGATGGGGAGTTGATCGCAAACCTTGGATTGTAGAAGACGTGCTTCGGCACTGTGGTTCTGATGGAAAACGTCTACCGTGTGCGAATTGAGTTAATTTAATTTTACACGTGCCTGTCATGGCAAGAGTGGATGTAATTTGATCTAACTGCAGTGTGGCCTAAGGTAGAACCGATTATAATTAGTTCTAATTAATATAGGCTGTAGGCTGGTTAAAACTAAAGTGTGATGATTAGCACTGTTAGTGGAAAACTAACTAGAGTAGGGAAGTGATACTTGGCTCTGTTAGTTGGAAATAGATTAGTGAAGTGTTGATAAGCTTTACTAATTGAGGATTGAGTAATGAGGGATAATTGGGATATTGCAGTGGGTGCTCCCTGGTGTGTGTGTGTGTGGGGGGGGGGGGGGGGGTTCCGCATTCTGTTTGCTGATTTTTTTTTCTTGTCTTGGCCTGATGATAACCTATGTGGTCAATTCATTTGTCCCTGATAGGTTCATTATATTTTCTGAGCGAGGCCGATGGCCCACGATCATCTAATAGAGATCAGTGACGGGGAGGCTATCACCGGTTATATGATTTATGTTGCAGGTTACCTCTGGTTGGAATGAAGAACATGAAACCAAGAGACAATCCGATCCCGGATAAAGTTTGGCGCAGGAAGATTGGCCAGCAATTGTACAACAGAGATTATGCTAGAGGAAGATGATCAACATTGCTCAGTGGAGCTGAATGGTATATGTATCCTACAGGATAAATACCGAATAAGTTTAGGTCATACCAGTTTTAACACACCAGTAGTGATGGATATTCAGTTCACTTATGACTAGAACAAAAATAAAGGACTCTATTGGAGTATAGACAATAACTTTTTAATATTGAGAACTAGAGAACATTTAGCAAGAGACAAAAAGTCTTGTTCATAGGACAGTGTTCCGGGTTTGTTTCACTACGCCGGAATTATGAAGCCGGAGTTTCTATAAACTGTTAGGAACAGTTGCGTTAGGAACAATAATAGTATTTTCCACGGATTATATGTACATGGGATTCAGATCTCATGGTCATCAGAGTTCCTGGAGGAGGACATGTCTGGAGAGAAGGACACGACTTTGGTGAGGTCCCTTGTGATGAGTCTTATGATGTCGTGTGATCCTTGCCATGATGTGTACACTATGATCCTGAACTTTGAGGGCTGACACATACATTTCTGTTATAATACACGACACACATTTTCTTCGCATACACGTCTCATATACGTTACACTTTTCTTTTAATAAATTAATCTTTATTAATTTTTAGAAGCAAGAGTTGTTGAGTATGTTGCGTTGGGGAAGTATGAGAGGGGGCATAGTACGACAGTGAGAGAGTGACAGGAAAAGGTGTCCACGGGCTGATGGAGTGTGTTGGACGGAAGCTGGTGGATTCTCCAGGATATTGATAAGGGGAAAAAAATATTATAATGTGGGTGTTGACTCTCTTCACTCCAGGGACGACACTTTAAAGGAGGACACGACAGGCTCCCAAATCTACCCAGCCCGAAATGGGTACCCGACAATTTTCTGGGAAGTAAAAGCGACCAGCATCATGTCGACAACATCATTCACCTAAAGCCGCTTCGTTGTATAAATATATGGCTAGCACCATATGTCCAAAAAGCCTCGTTGGGTTGAAAAGGGACCCATTACTTGACATTACCATATACCCAATGTCTCAAGGCAAGGAAATGATTGATTCATTCAGTAGCACGTCCTTTGCAGAACCTCCCTCACACAACAACCGTCCGGAAAACTCGGTCATAAGCAAGATGTCCCGCCTCCGATACACCCATCTGGAGATTATCTGCCACATCTTCGTCTTTTTGGCTGTCATCTTCTTCTCTTCCTGAGCATTTACCTTTCCGTGATTGTTCTCTCCAAACTTTCATGATGTTTCAAGATCAAAATATTTAAATTGCCTTTGGTTTATCGTCTTTACTAGCAAACTTCTTCAATATTCAGCTCTTGTCGTATGGATGCATTTGTTCTGTATCCAAGGTGTTCTTAGAACCCGTCTGTAACATTTATATTCAATTATGTTCAGTTTTTTTAGTAAGTGTCCATGTCTCACAGTCGTTTGTTGCAATAGGAAAGACGCATGCACGTAAAGATCTATTATTTGAAGTTCTATCTGTCCCACTCACAATTTATTCAGTTATTTTAGTGTGTGAAGAGCATATATATTTGTCCTTTATTACGTTCATGTAATTCACTACGCAGGAAGCCAAAGAAGATTGATAAACCAACACAGAACTGGCGTCGTTAGCCGCTACACGCTGCGGGATTTGCTGAGGAGGGGATCCGAGCACTTATGGACTGAATGGTTCGATGTGCAACGAGGATGATCTGTCGACTAACTAACTAACTAACTAACGTTCATGTTGCTATTTTGCTTTGGTTCCTTCCTTGGTAGTTTGGTCAACCAACAGGTTGAGCTTGTAGGCGAACAAAGGGGTTTAAAGGCGAGACCCCGGCTATTTACCAGCGATCTACATTTAATATTGAGTCCAAAGTTTGAGATCAGGTCCGAAGTCTCACACTTTCTCAGATCGCACTAACCCGGTTACATGATTAAGATTCTGTGTAAAGAGAGGCCACCCGACCGGGTAGTTTGCAAGCTGCAATATTAGCGGTGTTTATCGTATTGCTACTTTCTAATCGCCGGCTTCGTGGCTTAGAGGTTATGACTTTTCTCCGTAATCTCGTATACTCTCGTCAGGTAACGTGATGACGGTTCAAATCAGCAGTGGTTCGAATCGCATCGGTAAATTACGGGGTATGTGAGCCGGCCGCTCAGAAAGCAATGGCAAACTACTGAGCGTAATCTTGCCAAGAGATCAACATACAGCTGAAAGATGCTGGTGTTGACAGCTAAGTCCTGTAAAAGGATATGCTAAAAACCAACCACTTTCTAATCTCTCTCTCTCTCTCTCTCTCTCTCTCTCTCTCTCTCTCTCTCTCTCTCTCTCTCTCTCTCTCTCTCTCTCTCTCTCTCTCTCTCTCTCTCTCCCTTACGCTTTTCCCCGCCTCTCACTCCATTTCTTTCTGTCTCTCACTCGTCTCTCCTAATCTTTTTGCCGCTTTCTCTCTTTTTCACATCCTCTCACATCTTCCCACGCATTATTTCTTTCATTCTTGTTGTCTGGCTCACTCTTCTCTCTCTCTCTCCATTCTATCTCTCACAACAGTCTCACTTCACTAATCTCTCTCCATTCTCATCCACTCACACCTTTTCTTTCTCTCTCCTTCTCTCTCATCTTTCTCTCTCTCTTTCCTCTCTATCATATTCTCTCCATCATTCTCTCTCTCTCTCTCTCTCTCTCTCTCTCTCTCTCTCTCTCTCTCTCTCTCTCTCTCTCTCTCTCTCCTTCTCTCAATTAGTCTCATACCCTCCCTCCATTTTTATTCCTTTCTGATGTTGCAACTTAATGATACAAATATTATATCTTCTCGATTATTTGTGCTTTAAAAAAAAGGCATTCGTGATATCCTCATAGAATCGGGTTTGATCTCATTTGGTTTCTTACCGCGTGGATGAGATAAAACCCAAGAAGTAGATCTTTTTGACTTTTAAATCTCTGTTTAAACTATTATTTAAAACAAAATATATTCATTTATTTCAAAACGCGATTTTTAAAAACTCTTCTTTACATTCTTCTGCCCTTTATTCCCCATTGGGGAATAGGTCCTCACCCAGACCATGTCAAGCCGTCCTATATTTTGTTATCTCATAGCACTCCCTTGATGTCCTCTCAGTATTATTCATATATGTCTGTAATTCTCTTGTCTTTGTGTTTATACAGGGAATATTTTTAATGACTGTTGGGTGTTTGAAAATATTGCCGTTCCAAGTTTTGTATTTACCTTTTATGTTGCATGAACTTCACAGAGGGTGAATACAAAACATGGAAGGGGCAATATATTCAATACCCCCACAGTCATTAAACATACACCCTATAGTTCTGCCGCTATTTCATTTGCCTAGTGGGTTTTAGACAAGAGAGTGTCTAGTTATATTGTCCCCAGGTTTTCTCAGTGTGTGTCCTATACAGCGCCAGTATCTTTTCTTCACTTCTTGGTCCACTGGGATTTGTTTAGTTCCCCCCATGAGCTCCACACTGGTGATTCCATCATACTATTGCATTCCCTCTAGTCTGCGCAGGTACGAATTAGTGAATATCTGTATATTTGTGAATAACTGATATACATTCACGTATTTCGCACAAGACGATGAACAGTTTAGCAGGCTGTGAAAGCTAACACACTCAGGATTAACTCAATTTTCAATTAATGTTCCGTAACCGACTAAAAGGGACATAATTCCACCGAACCCTGATATCAACACGCCATATTTGATGACATTTGTTACCTCAAGGATTCCCTGCTAATTGTTGCTGAGATATCGGATAACAGCTGATCCGACTTCTCCACAGAGGTAAGTGAATCAGAAACATATATAACCTTTGTAAATATGTGGACAAGACAGATTAACAGGTCATGACTTATGTGTCCTTGTAATGATGTAATTAGGATGATATTTTTTAAGAAATATGTTTGTTGTTGTTGTCCTTACGGAGGACAATTCCTTTCTGAATAATCTCCGAAATGTAAGATTGTCGGGTACACTAGCTCACCCGATGCAGAATATCTCATCACTGTATGACCATGGGTAGGCGGGCGGCCACTGGTCACCATTTATAGTATCACGAGATACAATTATTTGTCCAAGCGGGAAGTGGGCATTCAGAAGAGTGAGAATGAGGTTGGCCAGAAGCAGAGGATGCAATTGAAACAGTTTGAAAAACCAGTGTGAGGTACAGGATTAGATTACAACAGTTTGAAGAGGATAATGAAGCATATGAGTAGATTGGGACAGTTGGATAAACAGAGTGGAGCATAGGAGTAGATTGGAACAGTTGGATAAACAAAGAGAAGCACAGGAGTAGATTGGAGCAGTTGGACAAACAGAGAGAAGCACGGCAGGAGTAGATTGGAACAGTTGGATAAACAGAATGAAGCTTAGGAGTAGATTGGAACAGTTGGATAAATAGAGTGAAGCACATGAGTAGAATGGAACAGTTGGATAAACAGAGAGAACCACATCAGGAGTAGATTGGAACATCTGAAACAACAGAGAGAAGCACACTTTCAATTCTATTTGTAAAATGGAACACAAGTTGAAATGTTTAATTATGATCTATTCAGTGATACCGCTAAACGTGATTAAATTCGAAATTTCTAGATTTCATTGTGTTAAATTTTAAGAAATATGTTTCCATGACAATATGATCCCGTATTGTTATTTCAAGTTGACAATTCAATCTATATATGCTCCAGGTGTGAATGAGAACACTTGGAGTATGAAAGATGTGATATTAGGAGATTTTAGTATGCATGAGACCAGATTATCACTCCTTTATCATCATCATCAAGTAATGTGTAGATACTTGCTCCATGCCATGAATGCAATAACATCATATGTATATATGCAGATATTTGTTGTATTCGCAAATGTAAAGGAAAACTCGCAATGCACCTTGTAAACATACACTGGTTTCTATGGACTAAAAGTGTTTTAAACAAATGATTCGGTCCATCCATGCATCATGTGACATGCTGGTAAGCGTGGGCGGTCATGTTCTGCCATCTCACTCTATCACCAGAGTCGCGGATCAGCATGATTCGGTCGCAGGAGTATTAATTTAAGGCTGGGATGGACCTAATTATATAACTTTTCTTCTGAGGTTGAACGGATTAGGATTAGGGGTAATGGGTAAAGGAAGGAACGTTTGTTGTTGCTATTGTTTAAATATTTCAACAGCCATCTTAAGTTATCAATGCCATGTCGAAAACATTAATGTGTTGCCATCTCCAGTCGAACATCCTTACTACATGTCCACGAGTTTGTAAACACCACATCTGCATGTTTTCAAACCACACTAATAGAGCGGCGGAGCTTGACAAGTCGTGAGTTTCAAAATGTTTTACATATCCTTTACAGGACATCGCTGTCAACATCAACATCTTTCAGCTGATTGTTGATTTCTTGGCAAGATTACGCTCAGTAGTTTGCTATTGCTTTCTGAGCCGCGGGCTCACATACCCCGTAAGTTACCGACGCGATTCGAACCACTGCTGATTCTCAGAGTCGTCACGTTACTTACGAGAGTATACGAGATTACGGAGAAAATTCGCTAACCTCTAGGCCAGGAAGCCAGCAAGTCGTGAGTAGTTGAGATATATAGGACATACAGTCATGTCGGGATATCTTTACTGTAGGACATGCTGGCAGGTCGGCATATCTTCACTGTGGGATATGGAGGCAGGTCGGGATATCTTCACTGTGGGACACAGAGGAAGGTCGGGGTATCTTCACTGTAGACATAGGGGAAAGTCGGGATATTGTCACCGTGAGACATGGAGGCAGGTCGGGATATCTTCACTGTGGGACACAGAGGAAGGTCGGGGTATCTTCACTGTAGACATGGGGGAAAGTCGGGATATCGTCACCGTGAGACATGGAGGCAGGTCGGGATATCTTCACTGTGGGACATGGAGGCAGGTCGGGATATCTTCACTGTGGGACATGCAGTCAGGTCGTGATATCTTCACTGTGGGACATGCAAGCAGGTCGGGATATCTTCACTGTGGGACATGGAGGCAGGTCGGGATACCTTCACTGTGGGACATGGAGGCAGGTCGGGATATCGTCACCGTGAGACATGGAGGCAGGTCGGGATATCTTCACTGTGGGACATGCAGGCAGGTCGGGATATCTTCACTGTGGGACATGCAGTCAGGTCGTGATATCTTCACTGTGGGACATGCAAGCAGGTCGGGATATCTTCACTGTGGGACATGGAGGCAGGTCGGGATACCTTCACTGTGGGACATGGAGGCAGGTCGGGATATCTTCACTGTGGACATGGAGGCAGGTCGGGATATCTTCACTGTGGACATGCAGGCAGGTCGGGATATCTTCACTGTGGGACATGCAGGCAAGTCAGGATATCTTCACTGTACCAGCAGTTGCCGATACTCCGAGGTCAAATTACGTACAGTTACAAAAATCTAATCAATACATGCACACATTCATCTGTTCCCTCTCGCATCATCCATCTAACTCAAGCACAACATTAACTGGGGCGGTATCCGCTTGTATTTATCATGTAGTTTTTAAACCATATACTATATACACGGGATTTGGCGGTTGGTTAAACAGAAGCGGGAAAACCGTTTTTTGGACATGTGACCTAACAATCATTCTCAGCTGTGCAGTTATTACCTTCACACAATCCTCCCTAAAGCAACGTTTATTTAGGTCAGGTTGCGTGGCACACCAGATTTTTTCTCACAAGGGATTCACTGTCCGCTGGTAGTAGCTCTTACGGTAAGGGGTGATGAAATCATGTTCTAGCGCGGTTTTGTGTGTTGTGCATACTTTTCAAAACCGAAATATTCGGTAAATTATTATGAGATATTATTATGAGATTGCTAGCATCTGCGGGGAAGGGGGTTGTGACGGCGATTCGAAATCCCGCATACCGCGTTCGAAATTAGTGGCAGCGGGGTGTTTTTATCTTAAACTGCAGTTCTTAGTTTTGCTTTTAGTTTTGTTTACTCATGTTTTACGTTATCCTCCAGGCTTATGTTTCACTAAAGATCTTTGTTTGGCTATAGCGCTTTTTGGTTTATTTGAGAGATTTTCGGTTTGCTATAGACATTCATTCATTCAGTAGCATGTCCTTTGCAGAACCTCGCTCTCAAAACAATCTTCTGGAAAACTTCTCGGTCATAAGCAAAATGTCCCGCGTCCGATACACCCATATGGAGATCATCTGTCATATCCTGCACCCATCTTCTCTTTGGCCTTCCTCCTCCTCTCTTCCGGGCATATACCACTCCATAATTATTCTCTCCAAACTTTCATGACGTTTCAAGTGACCAAAATATTTCACTTTTCTTTATTTTATCGTCTCTAGTAGCGAACCTTCTTCAGTATCAAGCTCTTGTCGTATGGATGCTTTTATTCTTTTCTGTCACCAAGATATTCTTAGAACCCGTTTATAACATTTATATTCAAAGGCATGCATGCGGTGTTCAGCTTGTTTAGTAAGTGTCCAGGTCTCACAGGCGCATGTTGCAATGGGAAAGATGCATGCTCTTAAAAATCTAATTTGTCTGGAACACACAGGACAAAAGGAATAAAGGAAGACCTAAAAATACACGAATTGAAGTAGAAACAGAAATGAATATTATTGGGAGGACGTAGACCGAGCTGCATAGTATAGCTAAAGATACCTCGTCTCACCGAAAATAAGACCTACCCCTATAATAAGCCCTAGCACGATTTTTTTTCAGGATGCTTTTAATATGAGACCTTCCCCTAGAATAAGCCCTAGTTTATATAATGAGAGATTTGTTGCTGAATGGCCAGTTGGAGTACAGACGCCACTGGTGCACAATTGATCATGAACGGATGTGGTTCATAATTCAGTACTAAATCAGTACGCTACTCGTGTTAAATAAGAAGATGACATGACTGTATTTGAATAAATGTAGAATTTTGTACATTAATAAATGTAGAATTTTGTATATGAATAAATGTAGATTTTTGTTTCTGAAAAAATAAATAAATATATTAGACATCTCTCGAAAATAAGCCCTAGTGCAGTTTGTTAAAGTTAAAATTAATTTAAGACCTGGTCTTATTTTCGAGGAAACACAGTAAAGCGGCCTGGAGTGGGTTCGTTGATGACATATGCCAAAATGGAGGATAAAGCGCGAAAGAAGAAGAAACGGACATTCATTTCTTTCCATGTCACGCACTAACACAGTAGAACCAGCCAACCAGCCGCGTTTCATCTCAAATGTTCGTAAACCCGTAACAAATGGCTGCGTACGAATTATGCCCGTACTCACTCCGTATTTGTAGGATCAGGTGGATAATAAACCAGGCTATTGATGACACCTGTGTTTTTATGTCTATTTGGCCACGAGTCGAAGTTACACTTGTATCTTCAGAGAGGCACTGCCGTTATTTGAAGGTGGCAGGTTGGATTCTGTTGTTGCCTTGAACTTTCAGTTGGCTAGTGTTTTATTTCTTTCGCTCGCTCGCTTTGAATTCGAGCGTAATCCACACCAGACTGATTTTTGAACGTGGGAAGACTTTCCGTATTATCACTGTCCTCCGTCATCAGGCGAACCCTTTCCGACTTCTGAGACACCTGTAATTCACGTCCCCGTGTCAAGGACAAGAAGACAACGTTTAAGGTCAACTGACCGGTGTAGGGAGAGAACCCGCAATCTCGCGATCAACGCACCGGAAGCGGAAGATCGAGCGTATTTATCCATTCAGCCTCGGCGACCTCCCCAGTGTTTTGTCTAATCTCTTCTTCTGTCTTTAACTTCTATGAGTGACAACCAATACCGTTGAATTTATTTACCAGGCCAGACTTATCATGACCTTCCGTTGTGTTTGTATGTTTATGGAGGTGAGTAAGTGAAATAGAGGGTCCTAATTTTACGTCTTAAGGGCATAAGGTGCTAGACCCATATTCTTATAGGCCGGCCGGCTCTCCGGGAGTGATGTGTTTTAAATATCGTGCGGTCCGTCTTTGTTTCCCAAGACATGTCCTGCCACCCATTTTCGGCTGGGTTAATCTGCGAACCTAGATCAATTTTAACAACCAACTTCGATTCGAACTCAAACGCATGACCACAGGGTCGACAGACTTCTAGCCACTTCGCCAGCTCGGGTCTCCTGTATCAAGAATCTGTCGTTAACTGGAGGTGCTGGGTTTGAATTCCAGTTGCTTGGTCGTCTCCTTGACCAAGTGGTTAGGCCGTCTGCTTGGCGCTCCGGATGTTGTGGGTTCGATTTCGGTCCACACAACGTTTGGTTCACAAGTGCAGTTTTCTCGGAGAGTTCTTGGAGTCGTCGCTGAAGCTATGGATTTCGTGCTTTGTGGGACACTTTCGGCAGGTCGTCCTGCGGAAAGAGACCGGGATATAACCCGGTGCAATGAATCGATGGTCTTGCCTTTTTAAACCCTTGTTTAATTCCAGATGCGTTAAATATCCGCTTCTCGTGTTGTCTAGTGTGCACTTTCGGCCGCCGATGCGCTTTCGGCCGCCGAGATCACAAGACCAGTAACAGACTTAACGTTTGAGCCGCTGTGGTGCAGTAGTTAGAATACTAGCCTTCCGTCTCCGTGGTATGTTGTTCGAATCTCCATCAAGGCGAATTAAAAAAAAAATTATCTGGCTCTCAGGTCGAACGAGCCTAAATGGGTACCAGGAAATGTTATTGGGAAGACAAGGTGATGGGCGTGATATTGACCTTGGACTCGTCGACTGCTAAATGGTCTATCAAAATATGGATCTACCACCATATACCCAGTAGCGTCAGCACGGGTAATAGGAACCTTCACGTGCCTCACCTGGCCTGACCCTGACAAAGACCTTTAGGCATCTTCACCATGGTGTGGTCCATTTACTGACTTGTCCTCCTAATTGGGTCAGCTTTGTAACTATAACCATGCCTCCCCACATATGTGAAGTCCCAGTACCGGGTCTTGCATACCCCGCTGTGTCTGAGTTCTATGGGGGGGGGGGTTATGTAATACAGCCACTGGGGAGGTAGTACTTGGGTGTCTGGGAGGACGGTCTCTATACTCACCTCGCACCGATAGAGGCGGCCCATTTTATGTCTTCAGAGTTGAGATCCAGTTTTTTAAAGGTATTAACAATGAATTATCCATCCATTCATCCATCCATCTATCCATCCATCAATCCATCCATCCATCCATCCATCCATGCATGCATGCATGCATCCATCCAACAAACCAACTAGACAGCCATTCAACTAACCAGTTATCAATCGAACGAACAAACGAACGAACGAACGAACGAACCATGAACCATCCATCCATCCATCCATCCATCAATCCATCCATCCATCCACCCATCCATACATCCATCCATCCATCCATTCATCCATCCATTCATCCATCCATCCATCCACCCATCCATACATCCATCCATCCATCCATTCATCCATCCATTCATCCATCCATCCATTCATCCATCCATTCATCCATCCATCCATCCATTCATCCATCCATTCATCCATCCATCCATCCACCCATCCATACATCCATCCATCCATCCATCCATCCATCCA